>JARJDZ010010717.1:0-25749 GCA_030264555.1 Aleochara sp. GC000083
TAGGTCTGGAGGTAGCGCTACCTATTCTTGCCATGTAAATTTTTCGTTTGGCCTTCAAGTCAGGTTTAGAGGTCTTTTTCTGTCATTTACTGTCATTTTGAGATTTCATTGGCGTGCACTTTGTAACTCCCACCCACCTATCATTTCAAGACCCCTTTTTAGCATACTACTCCGACGCCACTGACTGAGCGACTACGAAGAACCTTTTGTGACCCTTATGTAAATAGACACTTTTTCGAGTTAGCGCTCTCTCCAGACATTCCTCCCTCCACGCGAATGACGTATTGAAATTCTTTTTCAACTCACTAGGGGCGCTGCTTTTTAAAATTTACAGCAATTTGTTTTGAAAATTTCAATTTTCTAACTTTTCTTGCTAGTTTGTGCATTATTAACTAATTAATAAACAAAGGTGATAATTAGTGCTTGGCTAACAGGTGATGTTCCGGTAGTTGTCTCTTAGATGTGCAAATTTGTGCAATGCTTCTTCAGCGAAGTAACCGACATCTATCTATCTGCGATTGGTATCGTTGGGCATCCGCATTCCAACACGCGGGTGGTCCCGCTGTCTCTCGCCCACCAGCAGCCCAGCGATAATGCATCTCACTCAGCACGACAAAAAAGTATGCAAAAGCAAAAGAAGCTCGGGTAAGAAGCGAGAAAGATCAACAGCAGCAGCAACAACATGTGAACGGCGTTCTTCTGGTGCACGCAATGCATTTGTAGTATTTGCTCGATGCACTTGTGCACTTCGTATTGTTGTGTTATTTTAGTGCTGCAAATCAATTTCGCCGTTTCAAGAATATGATACTGAAATATTAAGATGCACCACATCGTCGTCGTCGTTGTCGCCTCCACTTTCCTGCTACAAGCGTGCGATTCTGCCGTCGTAAATGCAACAAACGTTGATATCGATGGCACCAGCAACAGCACAGCAAGCGATTTCTTCAAACCGAAACACGAGCCATTGTACAAGAATGACTACCCGTACGTGCGCCACTTGGATAACAGAAGACATCATCGGATCAAGGACAACTATGATAAGTCCTTGCTGAGTCTTGATCTGAAGCATTGTCCTCGTCCGGCGAAATGCGAGCCGCTGAACTATACGACGTGCATGGGCGCGAAATTGTCGTACAAGTTCACCTCGCTCACGCTCACAGACCTGCAGAGCCAGGAGGAGGTCCAGGAGAAGATGCAAATGTACCAGTATCTGAGGTTCATTCCGAAATGCTGGGCTGTTATTCAGCCCTTTCTGTGTGCCTTATACATGCCTAAATGTGATAATAATATGGTTGATCTGCCTAGCAAAGAGATGTGTAAGATCACAATGGGGCCTTGCAAAATAATATACAACACGACGATCTTCCCGGACTTCATGCGCTGTGAAGATGAGAATTTGTTCCCATCGCAGTGCAAGAATGACATCCATGAGCTGAAGTTCAATACGACAGGCTTCTGCATGGAGCCACTGGTGCGAACTGACCATCCAGATTGGTTCTACCATGGTAAGCATCCCAATACGATTCCATCAATTGTACATGAACTCTTGGCATTCTCCTCTTGCAGATATTGAAGGATGTGGGCTGCAGTGCAAGGATTCGTACTACACCGAGAACGAGCAGTACCAGATCCACAAACTGGTGGCGTACTGTGTGCTGCTGTGCATCTCGCTGAATCTCTTCACCATCGTCACGTTCATGATCGACTGGAAGACGGCGAACAAGTATCCGGCGCTCGCCATCTTCTACATCAACATCTGCTTCTTCGTCTCGTACAGCGGCTACCTGGTGCAGTTCCTCGGGCACGAGACGCGCGAGGACATCATCTGCAAGAAGGACGGCACGCTGCGCAAGTCGGAGCCGCGCGCCACCGAGAACCTCTCCTGCGTCATCGTCTTCGTGATGGTGTACTACTTCCTCATCGCCGGCATGGTCTGGTTCGTCATCTTCGCGTACGCGTGGCACATGAGCTCGCTGCAGGCGCTCGGCAAGATACAGGAGCGCGTCGACAAGAAGAAGGCGTACTTCCACCTCGTCGCCTGGAGCCTGCCGCTGATGCTCACCATAACGACGATGGCGCTCGGCGAGATCGACGGCGACTACGTGACGGGCATCTGCTTCGTGGGGTTCGTCAATCACGGCGCTCGCATGGGCCTGCTGCTCGTGCCGCTGGCAGCCGCCATTCTCGTAGCTGGCTACATCATCGTCAGAGGCTTGATTTTGCTGATCCGCGTCAAGATTGAGAGTCGTGAGATCATTTCGGATCATTCAAGTCGCAAGATTCGCTCGAATATCGTTCGAATGGGCGTTTTCGCACTCTTCATGCTGGTCTTCTGCATGATCACATTTTTCTACCATGGTTATCGTGCAATGAATGCGGCTATTTGGGAGCAAAGCCTCTACAATTACATTCTGTACGTATTTCTCCACTTTGATGCCGTTAACTTCACAAATTTACACGATAATTTCTTACGTTTAGATGCAAGTTAACGAGCCTCAGCAACGATTATTCGTACTGCCGTCAGGAGAGCCGTCCAAGTGTAGCGATGCTACAGTTACAGTTGATTTCGATTTTCGGTTCGGGAATTGCGATGGCCTCCTGGATCTGGTGCGGCGCAACCGTACATGCATGGACGCGCTATATCCGAAGGTAAGCTGTCTGGATAACATAGAAGAGCTCGCAGTTAATACCCAATTTGTAAACAGAAAATTTCACTGCGAAGTGGATGAACCCATGAAGCTACAAAAGCATAAAATCATCGCCGAGGCATTCGCGAAGCGGAAGAAGCTCAATCAAGAAGGCGGACGTATTTCCATAGAGTACAAGAACCACACTGATCCGGTAGGTTTGCACTTCGACATTAATAGCGCCGCTTCCAACGAGTTGAGCACCACGTGGGCGGCCAACCTGCCGAGATTGGTGAGTCGGCGCGGCGCCGTGCCCAATGAGGTCACCTGCTCGGTGTCCAGCAACAACCACTCGGTGGACTCGGAGATGAGCTACAGTGTGCGTCACGTGAGCATCGAGAGCCGGCGCAATTCGGGCGACAGCCAGGTCAGTATGATGCAGTTGGACGCGACGAGGGTGACACGCAAGGTCAACCGCGGCCGGCATCGCAGCAACAATCGCTATCGGCGCAAGAACGACTTCCGGCGCGGCAGCAGTCGCGACGTGAACGGCTTCGGCCGGAAGTCATCCAAGGGCGACAACAAGCGCGAGAGCAGCACCAGCCTGGATTCGCACTTCGGCCAGCAGCTGCACAGCGTGCTCAACGTGTTCGACGTGAAGCAGTTCGCGCCGAACATGAATCGGCGCGCCGGCAATGCCGGCCTCGATGGACCCTTCATCGGCAACGGCAAATTGGTGATTCCGTATCTGAATACGGGCAGCGACGACGAGAACGCCTCGGTGACGATCCTTTCAGAGTCGAAGGTCAACGTCGTCGTAACGAATGCGAATAATATGGATCTGAACGACGAGCTGCTGATGAAGTCGTTGCGCCAGGATCTGCCCATTGAGGAGATCGACTCGGCGTCGTCGGTCACCTCCGACGACGACGACGACGGTATCCATCGCAATCCGATGATCTGCCCGGCCACCGACTCGGATTCCGACAAGGATCTCAATCGTAGCAATCACAAGAACGAGCTGTGCTCGAGCAGCTCGTCGCATCCCGAATTGAAGCACCTGGTGCAGAGCTCGCTGAATTCGGGCGCTTCGGTCGGCTACTACGAGAAGAATCGCGCGAGCAAGCAGTCGAAGACGTCGATTGATGTCGCCGTGCAGGCGAATGCCAAAGAAATTATGACACAGACTGGCACCTACGAGCTGGCCAACCTGGAGGAGAAGGAACAGGCGAAGGCTCGCAAGGGGAAGTACAAACGCAGCAAAAGTAAATCGCGCGCGCAGACTGAGGATAAGCATAACGGAGATTACGGCAGCGAAACCGAGAGTCTGATAAATGACAATTGTAAATACAAGGCTAGAATTCGCTCGACAAATAATTAATTAGGTAAGTTAAGATATTTAATCGATAGCAGGCATTTTGCGACCGAAACAAATGACAATAATGCAAAGATGATTTGCAAATCGTGTTCAGCGCTACTTATTGAAAAGAGGAACAAATATTTTTCGAAAGACTGTTGTAATTTTTAGACGAATATTGCAGCTTTATGAATTGCAGATTTTATATGCATTTTAATCAAAGAACTGGAAAGTTTATGAACAATTTGATATTTTTAAGTAATTTAAGAATGAATTAATTTATAGAGTACAGTAATTTTATATTATTCCAGCAAATATATCTTTGAGTACAATATAATTTTACTAGTAAACAATGTTGAAAGATCAAGATCATGTTCCATTAACTAAATAATGTGCTGCTAGTCTGATTTAGGGTCTAATTTATGTGTAGAAACTGAAATCAGAGACAAAGTCTCTTTTAATCAAAATGTTCATTATTTCTTGTGTGGCTGGTTGCCTACAGAGTCATTAAGATCAGCCATTTTGTATTCTTAAGATGTACCTGGATTCACCTGAAGAAACCTGTTTCTCTACAGGTGTTTGGTGCATAACCGCGTCACTCGTGAATATGCTCATAATAATCATGTTCCCATATACAAACACAATGCGGGTTGCCCTGGCAATATCATCGGCATGTTGCTTCAAACAAATCCAAATCGCTGATTCAGTTGGGATGGCGTCAAATCGGCCGGCAATTCTGACCGGATATTTCTTGTAGTTGCAAAACCCTGTGATCACCCACCAGCCAACTTGGATTAGAGAATGACTCTGTACTTTGAGAACCCGGTGAATTTTCCGGAAAACGGTGCAATATCGACGAACGAAATATGGCATCCGACGTCGCCGCTGCTGGCTGTTGCAAGTTACCTGCAGGAACGTGGAGGTTTCGTGACAATTTTCGACGATTTGGTAAGCGCTAATCGACTCGCTTCTAAGTAAATTTAATTACAAGCCAATTGATAGGGCGAACCATTGGGAGATGTAAACTATCCGTTCAATACGGTCTCGCAAGTGACCGCTCTCACTTGGCATCCGGAGCGGCGCATTTTGGCATCAGGCTGGGAAAACGGCGAGTTGAAAGTATGGACGGGCGATAAGGAGTTCCACACTGTGACGGGGCCCCATAAAGGACCCATCACCATATTGGAGTTCAGCGAAAAAGGCGGGCGGCTCATAAGTTGCGATACGGTAAATGTGGTAAAAATATGCTGGAAAAATTATATGCTAGAATTGTACGCGCTTTCAGACTGGTTCGCTGGTCGGTTGGAAGGTAGACAGTCGCGGGGAGATTATCACAGCGTTCCACCACGACCTGAAGGATACCATAACGCACGTTACGTTTCGATTGACGATTAAAAGCAGTCCTGAATACGACGTGGAGGGTTTGGCGAAGGCGGCAGTCAACGGGGATGAGCGCGCGTTGGATTTGTTCAGCAATTGGCGGCCGAAGACGACCGCAAGGAAGTTTCGCATTCAGGACGGCTCCGACAACACGTGCTTCTTTGCAGGGACACAGTCGGGTATAATTTATTACATTAATCATGGCGGTGCCTGTTCCGAGGTGCTCAACACTGAAGGCAATCCGCTCGCGTACATTCTCTACCATCCGAATTCCGATTCGATTATTGTTATGATGGAGGGCCTCACAATTGGACACTTTCGCGTCGACTTCGAGGGCCACCTGACCGAATTGGTCAAGGTGAAGATGAGTGGCCGCGCGCAAAACACTCGCGGCACCACCAACCAAGGACTCGTCTGGTGCGGAGGCAGTTCCTTAGCCATTCTGACAGGTAGGCAACAGAAAATGGGAGTTTTTCACTCGAAAAAGCTTGTAATTAATTCGTAATTATAGGCGATTTAGTCGTGCGTATTTGGGACATAGACAGCAACGACAACTACGTGCTGCCGACGTCGCTGAAGAACTACGGCAACCCGAGCGAGGAGTTGAGTCGGCAAATCAACGAGATGTTCACCTGCCTGTCGTACTGCAAGGTGAATCAGACAATATGTGCGGGCACGAACGGCGGCCGCATCTACTTCTGGGTGCGCAGGCCGAGCAAGAAGGCGAAGGAGCCGGAGGACAACTGGGAGCTGCAGAACATCAGCGGCGTGACCGGCACGGTGAAGCAGCTGCACTGGGGCACGATTCAGATGCGCCAGCCGCTGCTGAGCGTCAACTGCGTGACGCGCGTCTACATCATGAAGGAGCAGCTGCTGGCGGCCTCCTTCACGGAGAAGATCTGGGCGACGCAGCGCTCCGCCAACGAGATCCTCATCGAGACGCCTGAAGGCCGCGCGACCGTCAAGTGCGACTTGCAGGTCGGCGACTTGGCCATCAACGACGAGCACCTCGCCGTCACCAACGGGCGCAGCATTGCCGTGTTCTCGCTGTCGCGCAAGACGGCGATGACGGCCATCGAGCTGGGGAACTTCCCCTGCGACAACGAGAAAATTCTACTGCACGGTAAAAACGTCATTGCGATGTTCATGACGGGGGTGTCGATCTTCAGCGCGTCCGGTGCCATCATGGCCACCATCCCCGTGGTGGCGAATGAAGGCGAACCGATTGGCATCGACCTCGCCGGCAGCACGCTCACCATCTTCACCATGGACGGTTTCCTGAAGCTCTACGATCTCACCGAGCACGAGCCCAAGCTGTTGGCGCCCACTAAGTCGATGTATGACCTGGTGCCCGACTTCGGGGAGGTCATCCAGGCCAAGGTCAACAAGACGGGCAACTGCGTAGTTTTAACTCTCGCGGCCGCTAATTTAATACCTGACGGCCGACTCTACGTGTGGAATATCGAAGATGACAATTTGGTCAGCTACGATTTCCGTAAAGATGGCGACGGCGATGAGGACGACGAAGCGGACGACGAACCGGAAATAAAACGCGACGAAGCGTCGAACGAGAAGAACAATAACCTGCAGGCGAGTTTCGACCGCATCTGCACGAACCGCATCATTCTCAACGTCTTCTGGGACGTGGAGGACGCACGGCTGCTCTGCTGCAACGCCAAGAAGATTTCGTTGACGCGCAGCGACCAAGCGCTCATGAAGGAGATGAAGAAGAATAGTAACAAGGCGAAGCTGAAGCCGTTGGAATTAGAGGATCAGGTATTAGTTACCATGTTTTATTCGCAAGATCAGGGCTTGTTCGTGCATGACGTGCGGGCAACCGATGTGGAAGCGCGTCTTCTGGGCATTGCTACACCGCATATCGCCATCCTGCAGAAGCTCAGCGTGCACCGCGAGCTGATGAGCGATTTTACGGGCTTGGAGGCGTGCAATAAAGCGACGAAGGATGCCGTTCTGGACTTCAGCTACAGCTTGGCGCTTGGAAACATGGACGAGGCGTTCAAGGCGATTAAACTCGTGCAGAGTACGGGCGTTTGGAGTAGTTTGGCTCGCATGTGCGTGAAGACGAGGCGTTTGGATGTCGCAGGCGTTTGCCTGGGGCACATGGGGAATGCACGAGCAGCGCGCGCTTTGAGGATGGCTGTCAACGACGAGCAGTTACCCATAGAAGCTAAATTGGCTGTTTTGGCCATTGAACTCGGAATGCTGGTAGGTCAAATCCCCCAAGTTATCCCCATCTTCAGACGTTTGTACGAAAATTGTATTCTTTCAGGAGGAAGCTGAGCAGTTGTACTCCGAATGCAATCGTCACGACCTACTCAATCAACTCTACAGGAACAGAAATAAAATGGACCAGGCGCTTCAAGTGGCAAAAAGCAAGGATCGCATCCATCTGCGCAACACCGAGCATGCATTGGCGCGCATCCTGGAGCAAGAAAACAAAATCAAGGAGGCGATCGTTTGCTTCGAGAAGGCGAACACTCATCGCTACGACGTCCCGCGGATGCTCATGGATCATCCAGACCTCCTGCAGCAGTACATGTCCAAAGTCACAGACCCGTAATATTCAGTTTCCGCTTAAATGATCTGGTGTTAAATGCAAATGTCCACAGGGAGCTCCTCAAATGGTGGGGCCAGTTCACCGAGTCGCAGGGCGACATGAAGACTGCATTGCAAATCTACGCGAAGGCCAACGACATCTACTCGCAGGTGCGGGTGCTTTGCTTCCTGGGGGACGAGTCGCGCGCCTCCGATTTGGCGCGCAGCGGCAACGACAAAGCGGCCTTCTATCACATGGCGCGCCACTACGAGACCTCGGGGGACATCGACAATGCGGTGGCGTTCTTCACGCGCGCGAACGCCTACAGCAACGCCGTGCGCTTGTGCAAGGAGCACCGCCTCGACGAGGAGTTGTGGAACATTGGCACGGTAGCGGGCAGTCGCGAGAAGCTGGAATGCGCGCGATACTTCGAGGAGGTCAACATTCTCGACAAGGCCGTCATTCTCTACCATCGCGCGGGCATGCTTCACAAGGCCCTAGACCTGGCGTTCAAGACGCGCCAGTTTGACACGCTGCAGCAAATTTCGGGCGAGTTGGATGCTAGCTCCGACCCGGCGTTGATACAGAAGTGCGCCGAATACTTCGTCACCAATGAACAGTACGACAAGGCCGTGGATCTGCTGGCTATTGGAAAGAAGTATTCGGAGGCGATCGATGTCTGCATGACGCACAACGTGCAGCTGAACGAGGATCTCGTGGAGAAGTTGACGCCCGAAAAGGATGAGATCTCCGACGGGCTGCGTGTCGCCGTCCTGGAGAACCTCGCCGAGACGCTGATGAGCCAGGGGAATTATCATCTGGCAACGAAGAAGTTTACGCAGGCTGGGGATAAGGTGAAGGCGATGAAGGCGCTTCTCAAGTCGGGTGACACCGAGAAGATCGTTTTCTTTGCGGGCGTATCGAGGCAGCGCGAGATTTACATAATGGCTGCTAATTATTTGCAGTCGTTGGACTGGCAGAACCAGCCCGAGATACTTAAGAATATCATCACGTTCTATTCGAAGGGAAAAGCGCTGGATTTGTTGGCGAACTTCTACGTGGCGTGCGCTCACGTGGAGATCGATGAATTCCAGAATTACGAGAAAGCTTTCGGTGCGCTCACCGAAGCCCAGCATGCGTTGGCGAAAGTCACCCAGCCGAGCGACCCCGCAATTATACGCCGCGCCACCGAAATAGTTCAGCAGCAATTGACGGCCGTGAAGCGTTTTGTTGATATTAAGAGGGTATTTGAGAGAGGAGATTACCAAACGGGCATTAGCCAAAGCAAACAGTTGCTCACGACTGGCGGCAAAGAACTTGAAAGTTCAGTGCGCCGTGGCGACATATACGCGTTAATGATACAGACTGCAATCAAATACGAAAACTATGCGGATGCCAAGCAGTTTTTCCTAGAGCTGCGACAAATTTTGGCCTCAACCAGCCAGACGCCGATTACATATTACGTAAATCGGAACATTTTGGAAGCATTAGCCAAGGGACTAGGCATACCAATTACATCATTAGTACCTAACTTTAATAAGAGCAGTGATGCCGCTGAAGACGACGATGAGATAATAGAGGAAGTAGTTGGAGATTAAAAAAGTTTGGGTAGCTATTTTCAAACTTTCTGCGTTGTGGGTTCGTTTCGCGCATTCTCACTGCGTCACCTTGCACTGTTGTCAAATCAAGGCAAAATCTTCGATCTCCTAAACCAAAAATTCGCTATTAAATCGTAGCATTAGAGTAATAGTAGTTCAAATATTGCCAATAAAATCAATTTTGAATTGTCATCGGCATAAATGTGTTCGTTTCTCGAAGAGTTGTGAAATTCGTTTTGAAAAAATCCAACCGCAAACGACGTCGGCGCATGTGGCAACAGCGCATCGGCCATCTTAGTTTGTTTATGTTGTTTGTACCACCCCGCGTCCGTGCGACTCATTATTGAAAAAAGTCGCTGATTTTCGAAAACAATTCGGTGTGCAAGGTGAACGAGGAGTTGTGCGCGAAGCGCCCGGCGTTCCGCTGCATCTCGCCAAAGTTGAGACCGTTTCAGTTCGGTGGAAGTGCGTCGTTGCGAAGCTGAATGGACTCGTGTTTGCAATGGCTTCCCTTCGCGTCCCTCGGCGTAAGCCTATGCCTGCACCGCTAACAATGAATGACAGACTGTGAACGCGTTCACGTGATAATTTAAAAATGCAAACGCACACGATGACCTGATTGCCGGCGCACATCTTCGCATCGTCTTATCAATCGTGCGCCCGCCTTGCGACGTCTTCGGGCAGCGAAAACATGAACTCGGAGGGCTCGCAGGCCATGCCTGCGCATACAAACAATGGGAACAATGAAGTATGTTGCACGGCATGCCAATTGCGTGCGGCGCATTAATTGCTCGCCCGCACGGTCCCGTCTCGTCTGCTCGCTTGTCTCATATGTCTGATGCTTCTAGGGATCAACGCGATCGCAAACCAGTACAACGACCGCCGTTACCGACCTGCGTGTAAATACAACGGCGTTAAATGCAGTTGCACTCAGTTCCGTTGCTAAATATTGGGTGTTGACGAATTTACTGCCAGGACCAATACCACAAGTGTCTGTTTATGGTTTGCCTGGATCAGCTGCAAGAAATGACAACCAAAAACTCTCCCAAGTAATTCCACACAATTTTCTACTTGTTATTGCTGTAGTATGCCAGTCTGGTCAATGTCAGTTGTGATCGATTCAAATTGGTACTTTGTTGCTGTATGTTCGTAATTAGAATGGCAAGATACTTATGCACTTTACACATTTGCAGGAATCAACTGTAACACAGCACACAAGTGTTGGCAGTTTGATACAGCCTGACAACATTCTCTTATCTCATAATGCAAATCTAACAGTGCCTACAAGTACAATGCACATAGATACACCAAATAGTCAACTAAGTAATCATCAATCGAATTCATTAGTCTCCAATCAACAGCAGCAGCAGCAGCAGCAGCAGCAACAACAGCAGCAGCAACAACAACAGCAGCAGCAGCAATCTCATAGCCAGCTGCAGTCACAAACCAACATGGTGCAGGTGCAAGTCCAAGATAACATGGTATCTGTTATAGATGATAACAAAGAGCATAAGGAGCTGGCGACGCATCTAGCGCAAGCACAGCTGCACATCGGCGAGGGCAATCCGCTGGCGCCGCAGGGCATGTCCGTGCAGCATCTGCAGCAGTTGCAGGTGCAGCAGGTGCTCGACAACGTCGTCCGCATGGAGTCCTCCGAGCCGAATCCGAGCAGCGAGGAGCAGATGCACGAGATCAAGGACGAGAAGCTGCACAGCGCCTCCAAGTTTCTGTCGGCGCAGTTCGGCCTGCAGGACATCAAGCCGAACCTGATGGACGTGCGCACCGCCGACGGCAGCATCGTCAAGATCTCCACCGGCCTGCCCGACCAGGACATCGCGAAGACGATCGGCGTCGAAATGGTGCAGAACATGTTCAAGGTGAACGTGGACGACTTCAACCAGCTGCTCGCCTACCACGAGGTGTTCGGCAAGATTCCCACCGAGCCGGCGGCGGGCACGCTGCACGTGCAGGCCGCGCAGAACCAGCAGGGCGTCAATTTGCAGGGCAACGTCGTCAATAACATTGCCGCCGTGCCCAAGGTTCTGGAGAACGACCAGGAGGCCTCCACCAGCGGGATCAACACGGAGAATCCTCCAACGATTATTGCAGGTTTGTATGCGCGTTGTCCTGCTGCCAAGATGAATTTTCAGTTGTTTCTTTGATTAATTAAATTCATGCATGTGTTTTATTAATTAACGAATCGTCATATTTGCTTGCCTATTCAATTCTGATTGATAATGTTTTATGCAATGAGTATGCTCTTTATTACTCCACTAAACGTTATGATTTGTTATCGCAATTCAAGTACGACTGTAATGCATTCTATAATTTTTATGATCTATTTGATGGTAATGTTGATATTCAGGAATTGATGATGTTTGGTTGAAATGCCTGTGAAGAAGTTTATATTTTTTGAGTTTTGGTAGCGTTCCAAAAGGCGGCTTGGTGTATCTAATAGGAGCGCACTTGAATGCCGTGTGTTTGCTGACTACGTCTGTTTGCAGGTACGCACGTTTGCGATATCTGCGGGAAGATGTTCCAATTTCGTTACCAACTCATCGTCCACCGGCGTTACCACACCGAGCGCAAGCCGTTCACGTGCCAAGTGTGCGGCAAAGCGTTCCCGAACGCGGTGGAGCTGAGCCGGCACGGCAAGTGCCACCTCGGCGGCAGCATGTTCACGTGCAGCGTCTGCTTCCACGTGTTCGCGAACGCCGCCTCGCTGGAGCGGCACATGAAGCGACATTCCACCGACAAGCCGTACAACTGCACCGTCTGCGGCAAGTCGTTCGCGCGCAAGGAGCACCTGGAGAACCACACGCGCTGCCACACCGGCGAGACGCCGTACCGCTGCCAGTACTGCGCGAAGACGTTCACGCGCAAGGAGCACATGGTGAACCACGTGCGCAAGCACACCGGCGAGACGCCGCACCGCTGCGACATCTGCAAGAAGAGCTTCACGCGCAAGGAGCACTTCATGAACCACGTGATGTGGCACACCGGCGAGACGCCGCACCAGTGCACCATCTGCGGCAAGAAGTACACGCGCAAGGAGCACCTCGCCAACCACATGCGCTCGCACACGAACGACACGCCCTTCCGGTGCGAGATCTGCGGCAAGAGCTTCACGCGCAAGGAGCACTTCACGAACCACATCATGTGGCACACCGGCGAGACGCCGCACCGCTGCGACTTCTGCTCGAAGACGTTCACGCGCAAGGAGCACCTGCTGAACCACGTGCGCCAGCACACGGGCGAGTCGCCGCACCGGTGCGGCTACTGCTCCAAGTCGTTCACGCGCAAAGAGCACCTCATCAACCACGTGCGCCAGCACACCGGCGAGACGCCCTTCCGCTGCAGCTACTGCCCGAAGGCGTTCACGCGCAAGGACCACCTCGTCAACCACGTGCGGCAGCACACCGGCGAGTCGCCGCACAAGTGCACCTATTGCACGAAGAGCTTCACGCGCAAGGAGCACCTCACCAACCACGTGCGCCAGCACACGGGCGAATCGCCGCATCGCTGCCACTTCTGCTCCAAGAGCTTCACGCGCAAGGAGCATCTCACGAACCACGTGCGCATCCATACGGGCGAGTCCCCGCATCGGTGCGAGTTTTGCCAGAAGACGTTCACGCGCAAGGAGCATCTTACCAACCATTTGCGGCAGCACACGGGTGAAACGCCGCATTGTTGCAACGTCTGCAGCAAACCCTTCACGAGGAAGGAGCATCTCATAAATCACATGCGATCGCATACAGGTAATTCCTCTGGAATCAATAATCAAAATAGCATAGGGCCACTCAAAAGGTCAGCTCATTAAAATTTCGCTCTAATATTGAATATATCGCAGGTGAACGACCATTCAGTTGTAACGAATGCGGCAAGTCATTCCCGTTGAAGGGCAACCTCCTGTTCCACCAGCGGTCGCACAACAAAGGAGCGCAGGCCGAGCGCCCATTCCGCTGCGACCTCTGCGAGAAGGACTTCATGTGCAAAGGGCACCTGGTGTCCCATCGTCGGTCGCACAGCGGCGAACGACCCCACGCATGCCCCGACTGCGGGCGGACCTTCGTGGAGAAGGGCAACATGTTAAGGTACTCCCCGTAGCGATCACACGCTCGCCGTGAGCTGGTGCTAATTTATGCGCTTTGCTGCAGGCATCTACGTAAGCATCAGCAGGACCTGCCAGCGAACGTGGCGCCCGTCGTCGAAATCCAGATCCAGCAGCCGCCCATCTCGGTGTCGTCGAGCGCGGCGAGCCTGCAGCCGCAGGCCACGCAGGCGACGTCGCTCGCCAGCTCCGTGTCGAGCGGCTCCATCCTGCAGCAGACGCTGATGCATCCGCCAAACACGCACACCGTGCCGAGCGTGCCGACCGCCAACGGCAACGTGCTCGCCACCTACTAACATCCGCCGCTGCTGCTCCTACAGACCTACAACATGCACACACCGAATTTACTTTAAGGCATAACCAACAAGCGTAACTATATTTCTATGATAGAACACATAGGATAATTAACTAGGATCAATATCGAATAGCGCTAGGTAGTAAGTATAGGTAAGATTTAAGTGCCATAGCTTGATTTGTTTCAGGTTCTTACGTGAGGACGCGCAAACGAGAACAATGTACATTAATCGTAATTTGAGGCGAGAGGAGTGTAGTTCGTCTCCGTGAATTGGTTTTGTTTGAGGTAGATAAATTGCAACGGGCATTATAAATCGTGTTTGTAAGCCGTGGTGCGAGTGCAACAAGCTCGAAGTGGTGAGCAAGGGATTAAAGGGGTGAGTGGGAGGCGTGCGACGCGTCGTCAAATAATCACTATATCGTGCAACAAATGACCAAATTACAACAATTAACTTCAATGCAAACATGCCTTATTAGGTTTATTAGTAGACGGAACACTTGACACGATTTTGAGTTGAACTGATTCTGTTCTAGCGAATTCACGAGCCGCCCTCCTAATGGCCACACTTAAATGTTACAGGGTGTCGCAGATAATGTGCATGTTTACGTTTTCGTTTTTTAGCAATCGTAGACAATTACTACGCACTTGAAGCGCTCGAACTTCTAGCATTCTTCTGAACCGAATAACTAGTATGCGGACGTCGCGACACTTCGCTGCGATCCTCGCGAGATCGCTTTGACCGTTTCGTGGCGTCGCAATTACAATAATGCCAAAGCTGACATGTTAAAATTTAGTGCAGAATGTCGATTACCACTTAGATACTTTACCGATGCCCGGATGGCGCATCCGGACCGCAAAAGGTTTTCATTTTTCGCAATTTTTGATTGAAGCATTTATATCTAGTACGTTACAATTTTAGTTTCAAACGCAATGTGATATATGATTCCAGATTGGTTTTATACAATATGGTTTTAGCGAAGCAGTATTAAATACAAATGATATATGGACGAGGACAGCTTGATTCAAGCGAAATGAATGCTGTAATGCCAGCCGATTCTGTACGTTCGCGAAACCGGTCTTGAATCAGTGCAATACATCAGTTTCATTCAGAAGTCGTACTCGGCCCTTTGGGGACGCGCAATACTCGGATGCGGGATGCCGTTGTTAGCACTCTGATCCTTCTCTTGTCCTGTCGATATATTGCTCGCCCCCAATCGCCGTTACTGGTACCGCAGCGGTAAAATGCAGGTGTTGCAGACTTTGGCCTGATAATGGCGGCCATATAATATATACGTATACGTTATGTATATATTATATATCATAAATTATTAATTAATGCACACAGTGAAATTGAACTTAACGATAACTCAAAAGAAGTATAAGACGAACATAAAATATAAAATTTATACTATTGAGAATGATATAAATATATAATAAGTAAGAAGTTATATATAGATAAAGAATAGAATAGTTCCTGTAAATATTAACGAAATCTTCTAAGTAAATAACAAGATAAGTAAATCTAATCGGCAACTTGAATTTTCAACGTAAATTCAGTTCGGCAGAGCGAAGGCTGCTTTAATTTCGAATCTGTTTGCACGTTTCTAAGCAAATATTTATTGTATTGAAGAAAATGTATTTTATGATTAGGTATGTGATCTAAATTAATTTTGCAAGAGCTAACATTTTGTCCAGCACAACTAAAGACATTGATTTCTATTTTGAATAGCGCTTTAATTTTCTTAACGATGTGTATAACGTTCATGATCTTGTATTTTCGCATAGTGTGAAAATTAAAATGTTTACAACTGGATTATAATTATATAGGAATTTCGAAATTACTTTAATATACCGATATTTTGCAATGAAATACTGCCATATCAGTGTGGTAAATTGTTATCGTTGAAATTTGATAATTTGTATTGTTAGTCAATTCAAATCAAGAGTGCCATTTGGCAACCATGTAATAAACTCACTTGTTCGCCGCATGCATTGTTGGTTGCCAGCAAAACAAATTTGACATTTGTGTATTTTCGATTTGGCGACACGAAAGTGATAACAACGATTCATGGAGAATTAATTAGTGATACCGCGGTATAAAAGAAAGCATATTTCTCATATGTTTCGATATTGCAAATTAACAGTGATCAAATATGTGTAGCGCAATCTAAATGTAAAATAGCAATTTTGTAAAAATGGCTTTCCTGGAGGCAAGTATTTCATTGCAAAAACACTGGAATTAGGCTAATTTAATTAATCTGATCGGTTTATTATAGTGGCGTAAGTTCAATTTCTTCGATTTGAAGAAGAACGTCGATGATGGACGTCTTGAAGAGTTATTTAAGGTACGCCCCTAGAATTGTATTGTTAGGTTATTACAATTGTTGTTATTGTAGGAGTCGCAAATCAGTGTCACTACAAGTGGAAACAACAATTTAATCATTGGAGATTCCCTGGGACAAGTGCATATTATTTCAAGATCATGGCACATTACCACATTCAGGGCATATGAACTGAAAGTAATTTTGGCACAGCAGCTACGAAACTCCCCATATCTAATCACAATTGGTGTATGTATCTCTTTTGCTATGTCAACTTCAAACTTATATGTAAGCATTACAGGTAGATGAGCAAGGAGCACAGTCATTGATCAAAGTTTGGGATACTAGTCGGGTGGATAAAAACAACCAGCCACATTGTTCCAGAATCACACGGTCTGGCACAAGTCCCAGTGTTTTATGTGTACATGAAAATATGCAGTTGATGGCAATTGGCTTTGTGGAAGGAAATTTACTGCTGTATCGCGGAGATGTTACACGCGAGCGTGGCTCACGGTTGAAAACATTACGCGAAACCAGCTCAAGTGTAACTGGCTTAGCATTCAAATCAACTGCAAACACAACTCTGCTCTATGTAGCTACACTAAACAGCATTTACATTTATAACATAACTCAAAAGGATAAGGAAGTAATGGTAAGGGATATTGATTTAATATTATTAAATCTGCCACATTTGTGTGTTTCAGTCATTGCTGTATAATAAAGGCTGTGAAAAGAACTGCTCTGTGCTGGCTGAATCACTCCAAGAAAGCCACTTTATGGTTGCGCGAAATGACGTAAACAATTCGTTTTGTTGGCTAAATTGTTTGCTTTAATAAAGCTTCATTTGTAGGCGATTTACTGCTATACGTCTGATGGAAAAGGGCCATGCTACGCCGTTGATGGCGAGAAAGTAATGTTGCAATGGTTCCGCAGTTATCTCATTATTGTATCGAAATCGACGAGGTTGACGCCCACGCAGAATACGCCTGGAATGGTGGCTGCGACCCAGCAGAACAACCATCTGATAACCGTGCTGGATATTCAGAACAAATTCATCGTGTTTCAGACGCCCGTGGATGAAATCAGCGCAATTTTGAACGAGTGGGGCGGCTTTTATATTATTGATGTGAACAATCGCATCTTCCATCTGAACGAGAAAGACCTGCAGTCGAAACTGTCGATCCTCTTCAAGAAAAACCTGTACGACATTGCGATACGCATCGCGAAGTCGCAGCACTACGACTCCGACGGGCTGGTTGACATCTTCCGGCAATACGGCGACCATCTGTACGCGAAGAGCGACCATGCAGGCGCCATCGACCAGTACGTGAAGACGATCGGCAAACTGGAGCCGTCGTACGTCATCCGCCAATTCATGGACTCGAAGCACATCGACAAACTAACCAGCTACCTGGAGGCGCTGCACAAGCAGGGCCACGCCACCGAGGACCACACCACGCTGCTGCTGAACTGCTTCACCAAGCTGAACAAGACCGAGCACCTCAAGGAGTTCATCCTGCAGAAGGACAAGGAGCTGGACTTCGACGTCGACATCGCCATCCGGGTGTGCCGCCAGGGCAGCCCCGAGGAGGCGCTCATGCTGGCCAAGCGCCACAAGAAGCACGACTGGTACATCAAGCTGCAGCTGGAGGACCACCAGCGCTTCGCCGACGTCGTCGAGTACATCAGCGAGCTGAGCTTCGAAGACGCGCAGTACTACATGAAGAAGTACGGCAGCGTGCTGATTCAGAACGCCGGACATGCGGCGACACAATTCCTCAAGACGCTCTGCACGAATTTCGGGCAGTCGTCGGCGGCGGAGAAGCAACGTGCGAACGCTGAGGATTACATCCACTTGTTTCTCAACGATTCGTTGCTGCTCGTCGAGTTTCTCGACTATTTGATACAAGAAAACTGCACGCTAAGTGCGCCCGTCTATGATACGCTGCTGGAGCACTACCTCCACGTGTGGCAGACCGTTGAAGGTACCGAGAAAGCTAATTACAGTCAAAAGATATTGAAACTGCTGCAGAACCCGGACATTCAATGCGACAAGCATCAAGCGCTCGTTGTATGCCACATGCACGGCTTCAGCGACGGCATTCTGCACCTCTACGAAGAGCAGAAGCTCTACCAGCAGATCCTGCGCCATCACATTTCGCTGAAGGACGCGATGGCTGTGCTGGCATGCTGTAAGCGTTTCGGCCACCAGGAGCCGTCACTCTGGGTGCAGTCGCTGTGGTCGTGCGTGCGCGACCCGGATTCATGTATGGATGACCTGCTGCCTGATGTCTTGGCAATGATCGCTAAGGAGCGCCTCCTCTCACCGCAGCTAGTCATCGAGGCGGTGGGCACTGGCAAGACGGAGGTGGCGCTCTCGCAAATCAAAAGCTACGTCACGCAGGAGCTGCGCAAGGAGCAAGACGTCATCGCGACCGATAAGGAGTTGACGCAGAAATACAAGAAGGACACCACCGACTTGAAAAAGAAGCTGGAGAACCTGAAGAGCGGCCCCACGCTGATACAGGGGTCGCGTTGTGCCGCTTGCCATCACACGCTCGAGCTGCCCAGTCTGCACTTCCTCTGCCAGCATTCCTACCACCAGCACTGCTTCCAGAGCTATTCGGAGAACGAGAACGAGTGTTTGGCATGCCAGCCAGATAACAAGAAGGTCGCTGAACTGCTGAAGGCGCGCGAGTACAATAAGGACCTGCACGAGACGTTCCACTCGCAGCTGGACAAGGCCTCCGATGGCTTCTCGCTCGCCGCCGAATACTTCGGGCGCGGCGTGTTCAACACCGTCAAGGTGATCACCGAGAAGCCGAAGCATCGGATGGAGAACGTATTCACTTCGCCGGCAAGGGAGGAGCATTCGGCACCGGCCAACTATGGCCTGGGGGCGGAAGCGCGCGTCCGTTTGCAGGAGAACAAGCGCAGCTCACCAATCGTGCCTATAAGCGAGGGGCGAGTGCGTGTGCAGGAGAATCGCTTCAGCTCGTCGCTTGAGGCCAATATCACGCATCCGCGATTCAGGCGGCCGCCGGCCACGACCCTCGCCAATTCGGTTTCATCGAATGCTTCCTTAAGGCAAGCGATGCCTTCTGGTAACGCTAACGGTAATAATCCATTCGAGTCGACTACCTATGATGAGTCGAAGAATCCGTTCGGCTCGGATGAGGAGGATTCTGGCAATCCGTTCAAAGACGCTAGCGACGAGGACGACTACGATAAAAATTTGAATCCATTTTCGTAACCGACATGCCTCTCAAATTTAGCCCTGGGATGAATGCAAGCGCGAAATGTCAACTTGTGCATTCCGCTAATGAGAATATTATGGAATTTTAAAATTTACTACAGACTTTATACATAATTAAGTAGCAGTTAATCACCTATTTAATTGTAACAATTAAACCATGATCGTTGTTAAATTGCAGTTTAAATGCAAAACATTGCAATTTCAGTGATATCTCACCGCTGATTAGTAACGCAAATTTAAAGGTGTGTTCATTACTGGCTATGCTTCGTCATTTCATTTTAAACATTTTATTCAGCTTGTTAATCAAATTGTATGTAACTAATTTCGTTATGTTTCTGCGGCCATATCAGTGTGTTCATATTTCGTCCTGCAGTAGATTGAAAATTGCATTTTTCAAACGTTAAACTGCAATGGCAAAAAGACGTATTATATATTCGTCAAATTACTGTATGTTAGCTACTTTTGCAAGCCAGAAATTCAAAGCAAATCGTTCGCCTCATAGCAATGCGTTACTTTAAAAATATTGATTATTACAAATTAACTTATTACTATATTTATGATTTCGCCTAGTGAATCTTTCATACAGTATAGTTAACAAATATTTGTTTATTTTTGTATAATAGTTCATTTTCGGTGCATCGGAGTTAGTGAGATTCAAATTTGCAAATGGCCGCCCCTAAGAAAACTTCCACGGTCGTAACTAATTTGACCATCAAGAAAATGTGCATCATAGCAATGAATTGTGAACGTAAACCAAGAAAAGAAAAGTCGATGGAATCATTCCTGAAGAAACGACAAGCGAGGATGCGACAAAATGGCTTTATCCCTGCAAGGATTGTTTGACAAATGTGAGTATGAATAGTCATTGTAGGACTGGTTCTAATTTGACTGTTTGGATTTATTTTAGTGTTGACTGTCTGATTATGAGCTGAATATGGGATAGTTACATCAAAAAGGATAAGGAAAGGACTACCTCAACAAAATCCATGCAGAAACATGAAAATCACAAACAACTTGATGTTGCATACAATCATTTGGGTGGCTTTTCTGGTGAGTGTTTTGTGGATTTTCTAACATCAAACAGAGTAGTAATTTAATAGGTTAATGGTTGGATTAGCTGTAGTTACTTGTTGCATAAAAACAGTGTCTATTTAGATACCAAATAACAATTACTATGCCAGATTTGACTAGTCTTAATTATGAGTTGATATGGTGGTACTGTAGGAATCATATATCAAACGAGCCATGGCACAATCTTCTACAGCCATTCCTAGAAATTCAATAGCATTAGGCTACCAGATGGCATTTCAGACTCATCATACTATCCCTACTAGTTAAAAAACTATATTTATAATTACCAAGGCTTTGAAATATTGATAATCGCTTGTTTTTTGGAGCCACTAAGCTGCCATCCACAAGCCCACCTATTTCACCATGTATCTCAATGCCAGCTTTGAGCAAATTGGAAAGCTCCTGCTTTGCACCACTCCAATGATCAATATATAGATCACCAGATCTATACACATCCATTTCTAATTCAGATACAATACCACCTGTTACTCCAACAGCTTAAAAGGCATGTAGGTTAAATGACTGATCACATAATTTCTCACCTACTTACCATTAATATGAGCAGAATTTTTTATCCAATCCAATTTGATAATGGGCGAATCAGCCGAAGTTGCAGTGACTATTACATCTGCATCCTTCAAACAAATTTCAATGGACTTGCATGCTTGAGCAATATCCCCAGTACCACTGGAGCTATTAAGTTGTTCAGCAAGTTTCTGTGCTTTCTCAGATGATCTATTCCAAATTTGAATCTAGAAATATTCGTTTATTAGGTGTTTCTAACAGTTGATTGATGCACATACATAATGGACACATTGTTATTAAACATAGAAGCCAACCAACCTTCCTAAACTTGAAGAAATGCTGAAACGCAACGGCATGAATTGAACCTTGAACACCGGCGCCAACAATTGCTAGCACATCAAAACTTTTCGCAAGTTGTTTAGTAGCCACGGCGGAGGCAGCCGCTGTACGCCACGTCGTTATTTCGGTGCCAGCCACTATCTGCAATCGACTTCAATGTAGCTCAACTTAAATGAAAATTACTATGAAGGATTACCGCCTTCAGGAGGCCTGTGGATTCGTCAAATAATGCGATGTTCGCCATCAGATTCGGCAGGTGCGGCGCCTTTTTGCTGTTATCAGAGGCGGTCACCAGCTTGCATGCTAGTGCACCATATTCGGTGTCTTCAAGATAGCCGGGCATGGCATAGAGATGTGTGTTATCATTCACCGATGTCACCGAACGGGCATTCTGCTTTGTTTTGCCTCGAAATTGCTGTAGCAATGACCGCTCCACGGCTTTGTATGTGGAGTCCCATTCCAGGAGCGAGCGCACATGGTCCTCGCTGATGTAGAGCAGAGAAGACATCATTCGAATTTCAACAAAATTAGTGCCTCTGAGGATTCCCAGTATTTGTTACCTGTGAAAGTTTGTGATCTATTAGTTGAATTCGTGGTTTATAGTACGCGGTTTTCATGTACCACTAGTCTACCTTCAAAATCTGCTTGGCATGTGAAAAATTTCGTGTCGCAATATTAATTAAGGTCACTTACGGATCACACGATAAGCTACGATAAGCATCATATTACGCATGCGTTGCAAAATGAATTAACAAATGCATATTGCGATCAAAGCACATGGGATATCTACCGAGTACTCTACGCGAAAACCGTCAAGTTCCATCATGTTACTTACGACAAGGTAATTTATATCTGCAAAGGGTGCATTTGGTCCTCCACATTCTTTAAAAAAAAGAAGGTAAGGGATATTATAGCAAAAATGTAGTTTACTACTGATGATTTCAGATACACAATGGCATGTGAAATTGATACTGACTGGGACTGGGAAGCAGAATTATGGAAACAAACTCGGTATCAAAAGGTAGAGGCAAAAGTTCCAGAAGTGAAAACCGTACAGCACGATAGTTTGTACCAAAGTTTTTCAACTGACACTGTAACTGAAGCACCCAGACATGATACACATCAAATTCAGGAGCAACTACGAACAGTAAGTGCTATCAACAGATTATTTCAAACTTAATGTTATTATACCCTTAGTGGCTTGGACCTGCCATAACAAATGAAGTTATAGTAAATATGATAACAAGAAGAGGAAACAATGAATCTGACGGAAGTGGATCCGAGCTAGTACAACCAGAACAACCCACAGAAAAACCTGAACCATTAGCTCTTGCATCAACAAATAATGTTGGACGTGGCAATTCTAATTCAAATTCTATTCCGCAACAAAAATGTATACCAAGAGGACGATTCCATTCGCGCGGAAAACGTAAAACGCGACGAAGGTTTAATATTAATGACAATATGGAGTTTCCTTCATTACAATAATTTCTTGTCTGCATGCTTATGGTGTATTCCATGATTTTATGTATCTATTATATTTATTATATTAATTAGGCAAAATGAATTTACATAATTTTATTATGGGTAACAGTTGGTTGCAATGTGACAGGATCAATTACTATCATTTTGGATATTTTACGAGTTATTCCTAAATTTACTTTATAGTTCTATAAAATATTCAAAAGTTTTTCGCGGTTATTTTTGGACATTAGTTCAAACAATGTCCGCAGGAAAGCAAATCTGGCGCTGCAATCGTAGGGTTAAAATCTGTATGTGGAGGTAGCGTGGAGGGAGGAGACTTCTTCTCACTCCACGGGAGGTAGCATGGCCCAACCTCACAATGTAACAATAAATGAGGCCTCCTATTCCATTTGTGCGATTGTAACGCATGCGCAGTAACCAAACTGTCACATTTCAGCGCATTCAGGGCCGGATTACGGCGGACCAGAAAAATTCATCAGTGTAAATCGGCTGTGAATTTGGAATTCTTACTCCACACCTGCAGACTTTGTCGGCCATGTTTCTTTTTGTGGCTGACAGATGGTAGCCATCCACATATCTCTTCTGTGCTTGATCGAAACCTGAATGTGTCTTGCGTGGAGTGAGAAGAAGTTCTCCTCCCTCCACGGTGTCTTGTTTAATAATATAATTCCAGAATTTTTAAGTTTTGTTGAAGTCTGCACAACAAGTTAGAGGACATAGAAGCAACCCCATAGCATTGCCTTTTTGTATGCATACCTATAAGTGCATGTATATGAAAATGAAATGAAATGAACAACTAATGGTGCAAGCAATAGTACTAATGGTTAAGGTGACCAGACGTCCCGCTTTTAGCGGGACAGTCCCGATTTTTCACAATTTGTCCCGCGTCCCGCGACGTTTTTCAAAAGTCCCGACTTTTAGAATTAAATTTCCTTCAATTTGTTATGCACCTCTAAGGGGGTTTGACGGCCTGAAATGCTTGACGCCTACAGGTTTCAAGCTGGCAGTCGGTAAAAATCATATTATTTTGCTTCAATTTAATTGGACCATTGAANGCACTTGTGTATCCAGAGGATTGCATATGTAGAGATTATCGTCGCCGGGGGCCTTATCATGCATGGTATAAGGAAGGAGGAGGGTTTGAGGAGTAATAATCTCATTAAAAAAACGTGGTTTAACTGGATCCAGTTGATGGCACTCTGCAAGGGCTCCTGGTTCAGGATTACAGGACTTAAACAACCAGCGGCTGTTACCAAACAGTCAATGTAAGTTATATGAACAATGTTTTCAGGTAATTGCATGACTAACAATGTTGCTTCTTCTTTTACAGTTATGCAATTGACTGATGAACTCTAAGTCAGTTGCCAATTGAAATCTTCAAGTTTATGGGGTCTTCGTCTTCGGCAACCTAATGTTTTTTAACATCTAATGTAAGTCATAAAAATTCGTTGTTATTGTTTTAACTACTAACATAATCTGATTATATAGGTATGTAGTTCAATGCATTTGATGATGGCAGCTAAATAATTGCTCATCTACTCCAAGAAGGCCCCATTGTTCGGCGTCCATCTTCCAGTCCAGATGGAGCAAAGAGAGAGGGGTCCCAGGTTTAAGTAGCACGGCGTTGCTACCACCATCTCGTCGTGCAAATCACATGGTATGTATCTCATTTCAATATAATTTGCTTTATTGAATGAATCCATGTAATAATTGTAATAATATTGTTGGAACTTGTTAGGAATTCATATTTCTTTTACAGATATCTTGCCAATAGTGATTTGTATTTGTGGTGCAGGTATGGGACTAGGTGTTTCAAAAGCAAAGGCATCAACGCAGACGACTGCTTTGAACATCTAGTCATTTTATTTTGCGGTCTCCTCTTTTTCTTTCTCTTCTCACATTAAGGGGGTTACCAATAGGAATAAATTGTTAGGTCAATTGCAAAATAGGTTCACATTTAGAATTCAATAGTATCAACATAGTTATTGGTGGGCACACACAATTTGGATTTTGGTTATAGGGATTCAATTAGATTCAAACGGGTTTGACTAAGAAGAAGAAATATTTCTTGTGGGAGTAATTTTAAAATTTCATTGACCTCATCCTAATTTTTTGACATTGAGCATCAGAACTCCAACATAACTTTGTTCTTTAGGTACAGGTGTTCAGGTTTTGGGGAGTAGGTCAATCAAACACTTTTATTTTTCCTAATATGTAACATGCGTAAGAACAAGACTCATCTCGTTTGCTTGTTTCAGATACAGTGGGGCGGTTTCGCGAATCGTTTCGAATATCGCGCGCGATTTGCTTGATGATTTTCGGCCGGTATAAATCATCATTAACCATTAGTTTATCGCACCTGGGGAGGTAACGAAATACTCTGCGAGTTCGCGCTCTTGTTGGCATCTTCAATGCGTGCACATTTGTAATTACAATTGTGCTGTAAAGTAGAGTCATCTCAGCCGTTCCTTTTGGGACTGAGATTCGGGAACGTGTTCGCGTTTTGCTCGTGACAAACAACCCGGATAGCTTTTCATTTTCGTAAGAGGATAGTGCGTCCTATATCCTTTACATTTGCGATAGGGCAGTCCGCAATCCGAACATGTAGTATAAGTATCCGAAACAGTGTCGTTAAACAATAATTCGAGTGCGGGCGCGATAATTAACATAAAATCCGCCTTCCGTTAGGATCGCGTTGGATAAAACCACCCAGAGAGGGTTCCATCCTGAGGGCTCATCGTTGGACATGACTGTTGGAGCACCGCGTCATCGTTCTCAGTTAATGACGCCCGTCATCCCATTTTCTGAGAGCCGGAAATCAAGGTCT
>JARJDZ010010719.1:0-10979 GCA_030264555.1 Aleochara sp. GC000083
GTGACGTTAGCCACACTCGCAGAATCTACAAAAAGAAAAATAATAACACATCTGTTCACATATTGCATGCACATGAATAAATTCTTTGTAAAATGCCTTAATAGTTGCAGCCAAATATCCAACGCTGCCCAAAGTACCTACATCATGCAATGGTGATGTTAGCCACACTCGCAGAATCTGCAAAAATAAAAATAATAACAAATCTGTTCACATATTGAATACACAAGAATAAATTGTCTGCAAAATACCTTAATAGTTGCAGCCAAATATCCAACGCTGCCCAAAGTAGCTCCATCATGGAATGGTGACGTTAGCCACAAACGCAGAACCTGCAAAAATAAAAATAATAAGCCATGTGTTCACATATTGAAGATACTGTAAAAATTGTTGTATCTACTATTTATTAGTAGCCTATGGTATGTACCATAGATTAGATAGATAGGGTATGTACCTTAAGCAGCTGTTGCATGCGTTCCGCAATGAATTTCCAATATAATGCTTTTTTCAACATATGATGAAACCTGAAAAATACTGGCAAAATCTGTAACAATACAAATAAAAGAAGATGTTGACATGTTGAATAGTCATTTTATACGGGTAGACTTTCCATTAGCAATGGGCATAGAGATAGCCCATCTCTGCCATTAGTGACTGGTCCCGACAGCGCTCCCTTGCGGTCGCCGAAGCAACGCGCCTCCGTAGTAGGTTTGTAAAAATATTAAATGGGTTGGATTAATTTGATTAGACTCGGTTAGGTTAATTTTGGGGAATGTTAGTACTTGCTAGTCTTTTGAAAGCCCAAAACATAAATTTACTCAAAAATATATTGTATATAACGCGCTATTTCAAATACATATTCGGACACACGGTACATATCTTCAAAGTCCAGCTGTCGCAGCCCCACCTCTCAGAATTTCTTTCAACCAGCGACCAGTCGCTAAGGGGAAATCTTTCCAACTTAAGTTTGACTACTTGATACCAGGTGTCGCTACTAATAATAAAAATTTAATACCAGAGAAAACTTAAGCGGCTAAAATCTACAATTCGACTAACTCTTGCGAAAATATATGTATATGTATATATTTCTGGTCGAAAATCCGAAGATACCAGGAATACAAAGCACTAATTTATTTAACTGCGGAAAATGTTTCGACAGTATCTGACAGTGTATTAATTGCGCTTAAAATGCCATTATTGTCAGATATTCTAATGTTCAAGAAATTGCTTAAAAGTTGAATTTTAATATGGCAAATATTATTTATCATGTTAATGATATAAATAAATATTTGCTAACCGAATAAATATTGTTCCGAAATTTTAAAAAGCGCATATTTGCTTGTTTCTTACGTTAAATAACTTTTCTTTGGCTGCGAATCACTGAACAATATAATTCATACTGCCGAAGAATTTGTTTAAATGTCAATTACGAAGTATTAAACCTATCAATTTTCGCTTCACATTTTTGGTGCAAATTATTTTAAAACAATGAAAACCTACTGATTCCTGTGTGATTCTTGAATGATTTCACTTTTTGTGTTGTTTGTGTTCTCTTCTGTATATCGTGAAAAACAACTTTTGCAGTCTTCAACATTTAAATTAGCGAAAATTATTTACGACATTTTGATGAAAATAAGGTAACGAAGTCAGTGAATGTGTTCCATTTTAACAGTTGAGTAAGCAGAGCTGCTATTCTAACAGAAAAGCTACAAATTAATAGACGAATTTGTGTGAATCTGGTTGCCTAATTAAAAGGTAATGTAGTTGTATTTTTGGACTTCAAGATTTGAGCAGTCTCAGATTTGACTAATTTTAGATTCGATGGGATTCGATAGAATAAACTAAATAGAGAAGAGAATCACTTGGTTGTGATACATAATTCTGATAAAAATTGGCAAAATGATACTGCTTTTCAGTATTGCATTGCAGAATTTTTCATTCCCCAATCATTCAAATTATAATGAGTGTATTTTTTACTAATCAAAATGTCGATGCTGTTAGCAAAGCCATTACAAACGAACTTATACTCTTTATATATGGTTAAAGAATAATATTATTTGTTTTGAAATTCCGGGTTTATAAATTCAAGCCGGTATATAACTGAATAATCCTGAAGAAAAATGTCAATATATAAATTAATAGTAAGTTTTATCGGAACATATGAATAAAGAGCAGATGGTATTTAATTTTACTATTCGTTTGTTCTAGACCTTTTGCAATCATAGTGAGGGATTTAATATTTAAAAGATCGCAATGTGGGAAACATATATTACAAAAGACTCACTTGAACTGTGTGTTTTGTGAAAAATTTTGAAAAATGAGTCTTGTATTAATCGATTATACACGGAACTGATTTAATAATTAGTTGCTGCTGCTTTTGAAGGCTTTTTTTTGATAGCTCCTTGGACGCTAGTTCAAAATGGACGAGAACTTTTTTCAGATGGTTTGCGTTTAGATTCAAATAGCACTTTGTATAAAATATACCTGAGGCAGATGCGAAGAAGATGGTATTAGTTCAAGAGTTGGAAGTTGGTTTGAATTTCTTTATTGGGATGTTTGCACTTAATTGCTAATAAGAAATCTACTGATCATCACTTATCAATTTCCATGATTAGAATTATTGATTTCCTATTAGATTAATTGTTATCGTTCGGTATAATTAGTGTGTTAAAACGTATCAATTTATCATTTGGTTATTCAATTTCATCCGTAAGAGTACCAATGTAGTGTAGTGTACCAAATCGTGTTTCCGGAGTTCAAAAGTTAAATTCATCAAACTGGAGTATAATACTCTCTAAACCAGGGTTGCCCAACTTAAGACCCGCAAGTCGCATGCTACCCGCAAGAATAACTTAGCTAATGTAAATGTGCCCTATAAAATATCTTCCTATCTATTATCTATCCATGGATTTTGACTCATGTGATATATATTTGGAACCAGTGTGACCCGTAGGCAAAAAAGGTTGGGCACCACTGCCCTAAACAATATGTTATATCATTAAATAGTTCTAATCTTCAAAATTATCTTATCTTACGGATTTAATGTGGTGCACGTAATCGATTACAATTTTGAATGAAACAAGCTTACAGAAAAAGGCTGAGCAAATACCAGGACAGATGAATCAAGTTTCGGACTTAATATATCAAATAAGGACTAAACTAGAATAGGAAATCCTCGTGCAATGCCATTTTGAAAATGTGGACTTGATCATCGTTGTACACAAATTGCAAACACTTGTAGTCAGTCCACAACAAAAATGAATAATTCAATGGTAATGTTATGATAATAGAATGCCATATATTAATTTTCATTCTCAATCAGAGAGCGAGATCAATTAAAGGCGAATGTCAGCGTGCCACAACCGGAGGCAGTTGAATAATACGGCTCGCGAATGCAGCATGATATTGGAGCTACTCCAGTTTTTTGAAATATTTATAAATAACTCGTGTGTCGGCGCGCACACGTATTATGTGCGCGTCGTCGCCCGCACATACTTAGTTCGCTGAGTTGAGCTGACGTCGCTGAGCTCGGCCGCGTAGCGCAAAACATATGACGGGCTCGAAGTCATCATCATCATCATCATGTGCATGTTTCCGCGTAGTCGTCGGAATTGTTTGCGACGCGCCGCACTCGTATCACAATATGCGCGCTCTCTGTGATAGGCGCCGTAATCGCGACCGTAATCGAACCGTGCGAGAGCAATTAACATGTAAACATGGACTCCATCAGCGCATCCACTAACCCCAGCAGCGATGCAGCGGCCAGCTTCGTCGACGAGATCGTCGTCACCACGCACGACCTGCAGGACTGCTTCGACGAGAGCCTCGATATGTGCTTCAACAAAGTGTTCGAACAATCGCCCGTGATCAACTACAGCCGATACTCGCCGGAGAGCGAACGCCCCGAGAACTCCACTTACTTGGGCAAATTCCACGAGCAGGACGAAAGCGCTGGGTGAGTTAGTAAGTGGCCCACCAATACTAACCCGCACACACCGACCATTATATAAAAAAATTCGCGCACACCATCCATCGACGGGCACACGCCAAATTTAGTTACATTCGGCCGCAATCATAAATCAAAACAGCGCGCGGCGCGCCTCTCTGCATCTCCTCTCGGCCACAATTACAACACGGCTGCGGAAATGTGTAATACATCCATTACATTCCCACATTGTCTAGAACAAAGTCACAATTAGCATAAATTAGCAATTGATCGCTTTCGCCCGTAGCGTAATGACTTAAGTCGTATTACATGTACTGTTGGTTGCCTACGCCTTCCAAACACCTAATTTGTATAACATTTCTAGCTACATTCACCATACAATCTCGCCAAATGAAATTTACATGCACATCAACCCCGGCGATGCCGGCGATATGCCGGAAGAGCCCTCGCATGCGACCATCACAATCCACAGCACCGATCCCCTAACGAAAGAAACCACCATCAATCGCTTCCACTGCGAGTTCGACGGCTGTCTGCGCACGTACAGTACGGTGGGAAACTTGAGGACGCACATGAAAACACACAAAGGTTGTTTGAACTGTTTGCATAAGCGGTTTGGTACAAGTGGTCATCATTTCGCAGTCTTCTATTGCAGGCGAGTACCGCTTCAAGTGCAGCGAGCCCAATTGCGGCAAAGCCTTTCTCACCTCGTACAGTCTGAAGGTGCACGTGCGCGTTCACACAAAGGTGAAACCGTTTGAATGCACCCATGACGGTTGCGAAAAGGCCTTCAACACATTGTACCGTCTGCGCGCGCATGAGCGTCTGCATAATGGCAGGACGTTCAATTGTGAGTCGGATGGATGCTTGAAGTTCTTCACAACACTAAGCGATCTCAAGAAGCACATTCGGACACATACGAGGGAACGACCATACAAGTAACTATCAAGTGGTTGGATGTCTGGACTTGTCTTAATGTTGTGTGATTTCAGGTGCCTGGAAGAAGGATGCGGAAAGGCGTTCACGGCCAGCCATCATTTAAAGACGCATTTGCGCACGCACAGCGGCGAAAGACCGTATGCATGCGCAGCGAATGATTGCTCACGTGCGTTTGCCACACCACACAGCTTAAAGTCGCATATTAAAACTCATTTGAAAGTCAAACAAGCCAGCTCCAAGGAAGAACCACAACAAACGCAATATCCACAGACATCAGATCATAAACCAGTCCAACAACTGCCGGTGGTCCACACCCCAGCCAATAATGACGTACAAGAAGCCAACAACAACATGTACAACAATGGTATACATGATTTGATTGAGTTGTTACAAGGTCGTTCTAACGTGACATTTTGCAGATTTCCAGCAGGAAGCCGCCTTTCAAGAGCAAACATTTGTGACGCAAGCTGAAGCCGATATGTACTTGGATTCACTAGGAAAAGAACAATACGTTTCTGCAATTGAAACAGATCTCAATACGAATTTTGAAATTGCCAACGGACTTAAGAATTACGCCACCATCAACACTGCGGAGCCCATACCGACGCATTTATCTTACAATTTGGGCACGGAAGTCGCTAACGAGGAGCCAACGACTCTGAAGGATACGCAACTCGAGCTGGCGGAGAGCTCTATCATCAGTGAGATTGAAAATGCCGGTTTAGATTTGTACAATCTGAAGGACGACTACCCTCCGGATTTGAACAGCGTCAATAAGCAGCTGTACATGCCGGAAGCGCTCGAGATGTCACTTGTTACCGATGAGGAAGCTCCGTCCACATGGATTGATGCCATGAAGTTGCTTTCCACTGACACACAACCTCAGCCTGTCAATATTTACGAATTGAATGAGAATCCCATTGCTATACCCACAACGATACAATCGTACATGCAAATGGATACGCCTCAGCAGATAAAGGCACCAAACAGTGACGTTAACTTGTTGAAAAACTTGACTGCTGATGCAGATATCTGTAAGTGCATTGACTGCAAATGCGGGCCCTATAATAATTGCCAAGGTGATGGAGAAAGTGGTTGTTGTGGTGGTAAGAAAACTAATCAGAATCAACCAACATTATTTTCCGTCCAGCCCTCAGAAGCAGAAAGTAGTTCGTCTAGTGGAAAGTTACCCAATCAAACATTATATTCCGAGGTGGTACCTTCAGAAAGTAAATCTGGATGTTGTTCTGGAAAGAAGCCAACAAATCAAGCCATGCTCTTCTCTCAAGTAATGTCAGGTTCAACTGACTGTTGCGGGAAGAACCAGTCAAATCATACAGATGACTCGTGTGAAAAGAAAGGCAATGACTGCTGTGTGGTTGTATGCTTGAAGTCATTGGAGCAGCTCAAGGAAATGCTTAGCAAGGCGAAAGGATGCGGCGGCTTTCAGAATTTGACGATTGGTTGCATGAAGAATGACTTGTGCGTCGTGAAGAAGTGAACGCATCGCATTCGCCATCAATGAATCGTCAATTGTTTTGCAATTTTAGACTGCAGTGTGATATTATTTTGTAGACCCAATTACTTTGAAACGCTTATAGTAGCCCATATTTTTTATACGCGATTATCCCCCATCTTGTTTTTGTTGAACCTTTTTTATATGCTTAATGCGGACAACAGTTTCGTGTGATATATCTACCCAAATGATGGATGGTGCTCACGCAGTTCATAAGCTAGTCAGACAATGTATCAAATATGTAATTGATAAATAAATTATGTTGGCGAACCTGCCGTTTAGAGTGTAAACTGATAGTGAGTGATTGAATTCGTTCGCACGCATTCGGAATGTTCGAGAACGTTGCCGCAGCATGACCAATGTCTTCGTCCTGGATGGCCGTCATGACCATGGCCGCAACCTTTGTAACCGCCGGGCATATTGCCCTTGCAACCGCAGGTTGCCTCCTTGCTTCCTCCACTAGAACAGAAGGTGCAGCAATGGAATGTTCCATGATGTGGTCGAAGGGATTTTACTAATATGGTAAATGGTGAATCCTGAAATTAATACCATTTCTTAACCTAAACTAAGATGATTTTGAATTCATACTTGGAAAAAGAGACAACAGAAATGATTACCCAAAAAAATTACTATTACCACAATGACTTCGAACAAGTCAGTTGGTTCCTTAAATAGCTATTTGAGCCATCAATGATATCAATTTGGGTTTTAACAGTTGTTGTTACAATTATTGCTAAACACTTTAGTAACAATACACGAATGTTACGTGTAACATTAAAAATATCAATAAAAAGGATAATCATTCCCGTTTGTGCGTAGAGGGAGTAATCTTCTTACTCCCTCCTCGCGTTTGTGTTATACATAACCTCAATTTCTACTTTTCTAATTAAAATCAAATTACTTACTTTCAATGGCTCTCCTTTGATATGAACATGTAAAAACAATTTACCCGCTACATCCGGGACAAATTGGAGTAAATAGGAACCATCACGTTTATCTTCAACGCGCACAGGAATAGTTCGTGATGTACCACCATCGCGATGTCGTAGCTCAGCAGTGACATTTTCTCCACCACGCTGCAAAGCATTGTCACTACGATCCCGCGTTTCCAAAATAGCTTCAGCTCGACGACCCACCCTCAAATTCTGCAGTCCTATCAACACGTGTCACAACAGTCAAAACTCAATGTCACCGCTCATTACTTTCAATTCAAGCTTACCCTCCGTGTGAAGGAAGCAATGCCTCACCGAAATAGTCTGCGTCGTGATGACTCCATACAAGGGACAACACGCATTCTCCCCTACCGTCGTCGAAACTTCCTCGGGGAGGAACTGTAGAGATTCGCTGATCTTCAACTCAGGTAGCAGCGTATCAGCTTTGTAACAAACTTCCAAGCGTTTCAGCAGCGGCGCCATGAAGCTTAGCACCTCCACCTCGCTGCCATCACGTAGTAATTCATTAGCAAACCGGATGACTTCTTCAGCATCCCGAAATCGCTTCTGCAACTGCGTCCGATGCGAATCCACAGTGTCCAGTTTTTCACGGCGGGCTTGACGCAATTGCTTGAACAATTGCGTGCGATGCTCTTCGACTGCACGGATGTAGTTGGCTGTGAATCGGTCGATTTCATTTTCGATTTGATTGCATTGATTTTCGATGCGTTCAGCTGTCGTTTCGAGTTGATTGCTTGCAAGGAGGGATTTCTCAGCGACGGATTTGGTTCGGTTTACTGCGATTCGTATGTTGGTTAGTTGGCTTTTTGATGCTTTACTGGCGGATTCCAAGTTATGGTTTCGATGTGCAAGAATGCAATCCGAGCATAAAACCTAAAACAATAAAATAAATATTTAATATAGGCAACCAACATTTCGCCGGTCCTGAGATAAATTTTATAGCGTTTTTATGAGTTTTTATGAAAACTTGAAACATGTGTGAAAACCAGACACGTTCTGCTTTTAACACCACGTTAAACACGTGCACGGAAATTACATCAACCCTCCTTGGTTTTCAAGCATCGTTTAGCAGATGTCTGATTTATGTATGCTTCAAACGTCGGATGTTTACCCGAAGTCTATTTATTTGTTTTATTTTAAGCTTCGATGTCAAATATGAGAACACACCTGAGAACAAGTCGCGCAGAACGTGGATAACTCACATTCAGGATGTTTTTGACACATCACCTGTCTACGAACATTGGTGATGCCTCTTCGTCGAGCCTCGTCCAATTCGAGGATTTCATGATGCGAGCCAGGTTTCTGTTTCCGGTGTGTGTCCGCGCATTGACGACACAAGCTGATTGCGCACTGTGTACACCTTGTTTTTGCCTACAAAATTTAAAATATATTGAAGAATGAAGTTATAAGAAATAAAAATTAATCTTACAATAACTTCAGAAGGACATGCATCACACAGAAGCTTCGTACTGGGCGAATTCAACGTTGCCAATACAATTTTATGCAAGATGAGGTAATTGATGGGAAATCCTTGGACGCCATCTTCGGGTATTCGTGTCCTGAGGGCGCATATTGGACATTGAAGCCATTGGCCGGTGCGTGGAGGGCAAACGTCAATGTTATCTAATTTTTCACTTACGTAGCCACTGCCTGAACTTGCTGTAAGCAAAACAGAGTAAATCCGAGTCATATTAAGCTTTAAGGCTTCACTTGTAACGTGCAGGCAATATGAGATTAAACGTAATTTGATTTGACTTTGTTGCAAGTGGCGGATTTACGTACCATAGGGCCCCAAAAATAACTATGAATCATTAATATTGTCGGAAAATAATTGTTTCGGAAAATTGAATATAGGCAACTTAACAAGCAATTGATAAAAATTACATTTTTGATATTTTTTAAAGATTATTTTTTTAATTTCTTTTAGGTCAAAATTATGAAAAAATTTAAGAAATATAAATGAAAACATTAATTTTCCATTACAGGTATATTGTGTTGCCTATAGTTTTATTGTTAAAAATTATTGAATATGAAAAACAATACGAAATAAGCTCGCAAAACTTAAAATCCTTCTCTTTGTAATTATGGTAATTTAAAGTACTTACAGTCACAATCAGAAGAACTAGACAAAGATCTTGTCATCAATTCGTTAATACATGTTGAACAAAAGGTGTGTAGACAGGGCAGGACTCGAGGTTCGATGAAATACTTTTCACAAAGTGGGCATTTCAATTTTTGGACGGCATTCGTGGGGCTTTTCTCCGGAAATGACTTTGATCTGTCATGTGAAATGGCCAACGAGGTAGGTTTTGCCAAAGGTGTGCTTGGATTCGTCGTTTCAACCGAGCGTCGTTTAGATGAGGTGCCTGAATTAAAATCTGCCTGCTTCCTCCGCGAAAAAGATCCAAAAATATACGAAAATTGTTCGATTTCCATCATCTGCAAAAATCCAATTAGGTTAAATAGACTGTGGGTTGTCTGCACGGTGCGAAAACTAAATGGAAAAATAAATTTGCCCGCATAATGACGGTCAACAACATTATCTATGCGTCGACCGGCTAAAAATAAATTGTGTGTTGCATAAATAAACGAGAATACCGAACGTAAAGCAATTTTCAGTTGATAAATTAGGCCAAGTTCAAATCTCTCATCGCTGTTTCTGTTACGAGCTGTCAAAATAATGGATTAAATTGATTTCTAAAGTAAGGAAGCAACTAATTAATGATCACATGGAATGATGCGAAACGTAAAAGAGTAAATGAGAAAAAGAACCAACGTGAAAGTTGTTCGGAATGTGACAACCGCTCGTGAAACCGTTGGGAATCGCTTTGAGTTACTGTGAAACGTCGTCCGGATATGCAAATCACGTTCAGATATCAATAGCTAATTAAAAATCTACATTCCAAATTTACAATCCTAAAATATCACGCAATAAATGTATTTATGATTCCTGGGCTACTACCAATAATTTATGATATATAAACATACAAAAAACAATGTTTGTTTTGATCTATTAAATCATAACCTCGAAATTTTTGTTGCAAGTGTCAGACGATAAATAAGTTTGAACTTACGTTTTGCTAATTTGTGTTGAAACAATTGCGACGGCAAACACAAGCCAGGCACGTTGTAGGTTAGCCAAAAAAAAAGTGTGAATCACATCGCACGCAAATCCGACCACACAGAACGTTGAAACAATCAGCACGAGCGCCCGAAGAAAACTAAGCTGATTGACACGCTCCTCGAGTGATTTGCATGAGGCCGAGCATGCAAAACGTGTCCGCGCACATTCGCAAGCGACACGATCTGCGACTGAAATGATTGCTGGTAGTGGAACGATGCGAGCACGAATCGAAGGTACGAGCGAACGAAGAGGCGCATATAAAGACGCGCGCCAGATAAAAATAAACACGGGACTCGCGCAACTACCGCAAGTGTTCTCGAGTGCACCAAACGGAAGCGAACTTGCACAGGGGACGGTTTGCCAGCCGTGCTACACACATTTCATGGCTACAATCTGTAAAAGTCACTTAGCTAATTGATGGAAATTAATTTTGATCTCTACATGTAATATGGCGAGGATAAGATTGAGGGATTTTTTTTGGTTTTGTTATTTTCATGTAGAGGG
>JARJDZ010010720.1:0-22465 GCA_030264555.1 Aleochara sp. GC000083
CGTTAATTTGAGAATTGCGGCGAACGCCATCCAAACAACTATCTTTGTATGTGTTATAGGCAGATAATCAACCCTGACCCTGGCCACTAACGACCAAATTGTGGCTTTGATGGGTGGCGGCGACGAAGGCGGCGGTTGAAGCTGACAGCCGACGCAGACACGACGCAGAATGCTCCCGATGACCCGACCCGACGCGTCGACGCTCCCACCACCAACCACCGCCACCATCACTTCAGCCACCCCCGTCAACCAACCACCCCCCAACCTTCTGTCACCACCGAAACAAACCCAGCAAGTTGACGGTGCGGTTCGTTAGCTATGGCGGAATTTCGCTTCAATTGAGCAACTTGTGAATTAAATGCGTCGCGACGTTCCTGCTAATAATCCCTCAACATGTGCCCAATGGTAAATTTGTTATCCTTCCAAAAGTTGCTCCAAGAACCAACTTAATTAATACAGTTAGACATACATGGTTTGAATCTTTGAGAATTATCTAGTAGATCAATATCATATTTTTGTAGACACAGAATTTTTCTTAGATGATTAATTATGAATAATTTGATATGAAAATGATAAATGCACAAAAATTAAAATGGGAATATACAAGAGAATTTCAAAATTATTTTTCGACTTTCAAACAAAAATAGATGATAGTTGGCACTGGGGGACGCATAAAAAATTTGGCAGCGCATTTTTCGGGAGTCTGCAAAAAAATCGATGATTTCTCAAGGGGAAAAAGCTGCAAATATTTTTCATTTGCAAAAATAAAAGTCACTTTCACAAAATCTATTTTCTAATCAACTCCACTGAAGACTTTTGCTGTGATAAATTGCAGCGAAAATAACTACGAATTTCCGCGAAATTTGCAAATCTAAATAGTACTCCTTCAGGACTGCCAAAAAAATTCTTCAAATCTTATAAAATTAATCATCATAGATCTCAATAATTAATTATTAACTTCCCAATGAAGATACCCTTGAAAAAGTTGGGGATAATTTTCGTTGCATAATTAACCGAAATATTAATTAATAAAAGAAACACATTTTAATTGGATAACTTCCCAAAATAACCTTGATAATATTTTCAACGAAATTTCCTCCACGTTTTTTTTATTCCGTAATTTTTTCTCCCGAAAACGCTAATTTCATCCGGGAGGACTTTTCGAGTAAACGCCAGAATATTTATTTTAATTAACAAGTTGCCTTGTCCTTAAGAGCCAACATTATCCTTCGTGAAGGGGGATGAATACTTTGAGCAACATTTTCGTCGCTCGTCGTCCTCAATGGAATAAAACACGAGGAAAGTACGATGAGGGGAAGCACCAAGTTTCATTATCCTTGAAATAATTTTAATAATAATAATAATCAACGAAATAATAATGGCGCAAAGTTGTGTCCTTGGCGTCTTGATGATGTGCGACGAAAAGTTGTAAAGACGGGCAGGACCATTTTAAGGACGAAGTGAGGGAGGACATAATAAAGTCCTCGCAGAAGAAGACAGCGCCGGAAAATTGTTGCTAACACGATGGGAAACATGGCAGACATGAGTCGTCACGCCCATTAGAAGAAAACGATGGAGTAAAGTTACTCAAAGTTAAGCAGTTATCCTTCGAGAAGGATAAGACTATGGTACACTAAACAAAGTGACAAAAATACATTTTTAAAGATAGTCCTTTTTAAATTTCCGATCCTAATTTTCACATCAAAATTATTAATCATTATAGTTTTATGAAAGAATATGTTAAAGTTGTTAATTAATTCCAAGTATTGTACGATTGATTGATCTTGTTTACTGCTTGTTAGCTGGAAAAATCCAATTTCCGGTTGCTAATTACCAATTAAATTGATTCTTCCTAACTCCCAGGATTCCAATAATTTCCCTTATATAATAAGAAATTCCCATGATAACTACGAATCAGGAAATTTGTCAATCAAATAAAATTTGAATTTTCAGAACAAAATGATGACTAATGAAAGGATAATTAAGAAAAATCCTTGACAAATAAAATTTCAATTTAAAAACAATTAAAAATACCCACAAAAAGCCACATTTCTGGTTCGAATAACACATTTTGTTCGGTGTTTCCAGTTGCTATGCGGCAAAACCTGGAGGCGGCCATTCCCCAACCACCCCCCACCATTCTTCCGTTACGCAGCAAATGTTCCTAACCTAAGCTAACGCGGCGGCGTCCTAACCCACCCTAACCGAAAGGAAAAGCAAGCCGACCGAGACCGAGGAGCGCTGTGACCTTGAAATCCCCATTTCCATTTCCCATCCGAACTTTCCTTTTCGCTCAAACCACCCCCACCACTCCCCATCCTGGCACGTCGGCATTTCGTCCTTCCTAGGACCGCACCCAGCCACCCCAAAATTTTCCGTTCGTTTCGCATTAGCTCTGCGTGTACTTTCAATTAATTTCACGAATTTTCCTTTTCAATCCAAAGTTTCTAGACTTTTCCTGAATCCAGGATAATTAAGTATGAATATTGTTTATATCCAGATACAATTAGAAAATTTTAAATTTCCATTTTACTAAAAATACATTTTGGATAAAATTTATCAACTTGCTAAATTTTCCTTGAAAAATCAATATTTCAAAATTTTCTCTAAATTATCCTTGAAATATTTCTTACGGGGAAAGTTTAAAAAGTGTGAGTGAACAGACGACAGGAAGACACCGAAAAAACAAGCAATCGACAAACAGTCGAACGGCCCAAAAAAAAAATGTTGAGCTCATCGAGGACGAAGGACGAAAAGCGCCCCCCACCCACACCTCAATGGGAAAATCGATACGAGCGTCTGGCGCGCGGCCCGGAAAAGCGCTCGCTCCGTTGCCGCCCCCGACGCGACCGCTTGTTGACGCACTCCAGACTCACACCCCCATCGTCGGTGGCGGAGGTGGTGGTGCTGGTGGTGGCGGCATCCATGCCAGGCGTCGCAAGGACGTCCGCCACTCACACCCCCCAGTGAAACCGAACGACGCCCTCTACGAATTCAAGTTCAAGTTTGCTTCCCGGGCGCCACCGCCTCCCGACACTTCCACCCCCATCGTCGACGCAGACGTTCGTAATAACCCTCCGAGTTTTCCCATTCCCAATCCCATTCCTACTGAAATGGTTGTGGAAGGACGAAATGAAAATGTGGAACGTTGGGGGTGGCTGAGGTGGCCGCCATTCGTGGTTCTGAGTTCGGGGTCAGGCATTGATACCAAAGCGTTGGACTGAAAGCAAAAGCCAAATGTGGGGTGGGGGGGAGAAAGTGAAAGCGGAATTGTCGATGTGGAAATCGCATAAAAGAAAATCAATTCGACAAGGATTCATTCGAGTTTTTATGAGTGTCTATAACGCATAAGAGTATTTTAAGGGAAAATTTCGAAGTTGATTGGTTGAAAAGCTGTTTTTCATTCGACAGGACCAACGGGAGACTACTTGCGGAATTTTCCACTCGTTTTTCAAATGTTTTCAGCCGACGCGTCACGCATCGTTTCACTTTCGATAATGTTGTCTGGGTCGGGACTACTTCCCCCACTCTTTGGCGTAAACCCGGTTGTTTTGCAAGCACCACCGCCACCTCAGCCACCTCCATCGTCGCCGCCGCCACCACCGCCGTCTGGCATGGGTGGCAGACGCGCCCTTCCTCCTTCCTCTATTACATTCATCCAGAGCCTACACCCGTTTTCAAAGTCTAGGTCGTCTGGCCTTGATTTTCCCGACAACCCCCCACCACATTATCCTTCAACAACCGCCCCCCAAATCCGACTGAAACACCTTCCCAAAACGCAAATCAAACCCGTACGAAAAACCGGGATAAACCCTGAAAGGATCAACAAACGAAACGCCCATTCATGATAAACTTCAAGAAAATTAAAATAGAGTTTCAAGGATTCAACATCAAAATAACGAAAAAGAAAGTAAAGGTTAAAAACGAAATTTGCAAATTTGCAAGACAAATCGAATATTTCGGGTGTAAATTCGGTGTAACCCGGCACCAGACCCGACGCGTCTACCGCCCCCAACACCCTTCCTTTGATACCGTATTCCTGCCGCCGCCAGGATCTTTTTTTGCGTGCGAACCCCGTCTGTCTAGGCTCGATAGCGTCTGCAACCACCCAGCCGCCATCGTCGCCGCCGCCGACGTACACCATTCTCTCGGTTGCCCTAGGTTAGGGACAAGGTCGAGGACGGCAGACGACGACGCCACCACCACCGCCGCCGCCGACAATAACGCCCCCCAAACCAGTCTCCATTTCGTTATCATCCTCCAGGTTTGAAAACAATGATAACGACATATTCATGTAACTTTAGGATAATTACCACCCCACAACTATAATTTAAAAATTATATAGACTCAACAATTCAAAATTATTCTTCGACCCTCTCTGACAAAATTATCTCCACACCTCCCGGACAAATTATCCTTTCAAGCCACCCCCGACCGATGTGAATAATGAAGTGTTATCCTGGATTCAATCACAACACGTAACTTTATGCTCCTTGACGAGGAGCGCTCAGGGAGCGTTTCATTTATCGTATCCTTTATCCCAGAATCGCTTTCAATTTCGTGCGCTAAATTATAATCGAAATGTCTGGTTGCCATTGACGACCATGATTCGCTCCAAGGACCTTTAATGTATCCTCCCCCCCTCTCGCTTGCTTTCCCCCGGAAAATTTCCCCCCATTGAAATTCAAATATGATGTGTATTATTTTCCAAACATTGAATCCATCCAACAGCTTACAGGGATTTATTCCAGAACAAATTATCCTTTAATTTCGTTTCGTTTCAATTCACCTCGTTTCGCTTTTATGTTCGCAGAGCAATGTTTCGTTTCGCATTACGCATTCGGGGAAAACGTCAAGGATAACGCTGTTGGGGCAGGCAGGATCACGGAATATTCCCGACAACAACAACGAAAAAAACAACCAACAAGCAAGCATCCAGGATAACCATGTCGCGAATGTTCCCGATTTCGCCAAGAAGAGGAAGGTCATGGTGCGTGCGCCCGGAGAATATCAACAACGCAAAATGGCCGCGGGATACTTTGTGCGTCATCGTCAGGACGAAATTAATTTCGAGCGCGCAAAGTACAAAAACATTTTTTTACCAGACTCGAGGTTCTTTGTGTATGGGGGTATTCATGGCGGAAAATTACTTTGCGTGTGCGGTTCGGTTATTTGATTCAATTCGCCATGAAGAAATTTTCTTCGCAGGGCTTTTTTTTCGGGTGGAGTTGTTTAATTAATTTTCGCATTATCCTGCGCGGTTTGTTTCATGTTGAGGTAGCACAGCGAGGTTAATTAGTGTTTTTGAACACGCTTGTAAAATCAATCGAGGTTAATTAATGTGGAAAGCACTTTGAAATCATAACATAATTATCCTTGTTCGTTTTCAATTCTGAAATTTTCTGGAAGATTCTGGAATGTTCTAGAATATTCTACAATGTCTAAATTTGAATTTATTGATTTCATGTCGCATTTGATTTCTTCCAACGAACTCAGGAATTGGAAACAATGAAAATTCAATAAATTGTTGAAATAAAGTCTGAATCAAATCGATTTGTTCAATGGACGACAATTTCGCTTTCGATTTCGTTTTGGGCGTTGTTCGCGCGTCCGCAAAGCAAAAGTATTTCATGGGGTCATGGTAGCACGCACCGTTCAATTATTAACATATTGTATACACAAGTATACACAATTCCAATACTTTCTGTATACTACCAAAAATTGCAAAATTTTCAATTTGTGCAAATTTTTTTCTCCCACGTTTTTTCAGCCTACAAACTAATTCGTTTGAAATAAACTATCAAGTTTAGAGATTAGAAACTGAAGAAACTAATTGTAAGGATAATGAATTATCCAAAAATTCACATATTGAATTTGCACATGATACGAACAATTCGTCCTAACACAAAAAACCTAGTCATGTGTGTAATGAGTATTGTTGAATTTTTCATAGCTACACGCGTAATTATTGCTAACCTACTTTTTTCACTTGCGTTTTCGTTGGCGAGTCCGACATTTGTTTTGCTTCTTTCTTTCTTTCGCCAAACATTTCCGTTTTTTTCTGATGTAATTCCGCCACGTTACACGCTGAACTAATTATTATGCGGTGCTTTAGTCTACTTTCATTAATTTTTAGGACGCTCAAATTTAAAAATCAATTAAAATCACACTTGCAAATATGCGCATAAACAAACAAACCACAAAATTTTATGCAAATATGTCTCGGGCATGATTCTATCAGGGACGTTAATATTTAATTTTTGTACGATAATCGCAAATAATTTGCAATTGTAATTACTATGGCGGACTTCCTTGCACAGTTAAATTTCCTTTTTGTATTCAAGGATGTTCGATGTCTTATTGTAATTTTTGGGTACTTGTACGACATTTTCAAGGTGTATTTTTGAATGTTTTGCTCCAAAATATAATTCCTTTGTTTTCAATCCATTTGAAATAATGAAGTAATTATTATTAAAATTAGACTTTAGATTTTTTAAATTTCAAGACATTTTGATAAATTATTTTCAAAAAATGCAAGAAAACAATTTCAAAATTTTTAACTAACAAATTCCATTCAACTCATAAAGATTTCTCAGAATATCAATTGAGAATATCTTGGAGCACCCAAAAGCGATTTTGAAACAGCAACCACATGCCCAATTTGAAATGCATTGTATGCTAATTTACGATGTCAAATTACGAATATGTTGATGAGCGTGTTTTGTAACATTTTTTTTGTTGTTCCTATTCACGTCGAGCCTTTTCTCTCGGCAAGAAAAAATGAAGGCACCAAACGAGAAGAATATGGGCGAGCATGGAAGCGCACCACGTTTGGTTATTTGGCAATATTTACATTGTTATTTAACGCCGATCAAACCGAGGATCGGTCGCGAGACGCAGCAACAATAATTGCCGCGTGCGCTAATTGTTTATTCAACTCGGCGCGCGCTCCAAACTCGACTGCGAGCCAGCCTATTTAACGAACGATTGAACAAACAATTTCAATGTTTATGCATCATTTTATATAAGTACCGTCCAGATATAGATATTCCCCGTGATGTACAAGGTGTTTTCCAGCCAGAAAAACAATTTGAATTTGAATTAAAAATGAAATCAAAAAATGATTTTTTTATGTGGGGAAAATTTGTTTAAACTTTCAAAAAAGTTCCCACGACTTGAGGAGGAGTGGGAGTGTTTTTAGTGATTTATTTGATTGGTCTATTGATGTCAATTAGCAATTATGCGATTACGAACATGTGCACACAAACTTGAACGGTTTTTATTCAGGAATTTCGTTATGAAAGAGCACGCCCAAAATGAATTTCGTCTCGTGTTTTATAATTTTGACATTTACTTAAATGGTTTGGACAAATACTTTGCACCACAAGTTTGCGAATTTTTTCAAAACAGAAATGAAAGTGGGAGGGAGAAATATAGCAACTTTCTCATATTGAAATCAAAACTTTCCTTGTGGGGGCGTTTTTTTTTTTCAAAATATTTAAAATATACTGCAAGATTGATTATTGAAATGTTCAAGCCTTTAAAATTTGAATTAATAGAAAATTTTCAGTCATGACTGAAAGTTGCGAAAATAGCATCAATATTCAAATGATTTTTTTCAAGTGCCCGCTATTTTTATTATGAATTTGTTATTCGTTTGATAAACAACTGGCTGGTTTGACTTAATCGTTAAGTGCATTTTGCGCACGTCAGTTAAGTGATAGGCAATTCGACCCTGTGCTAGTGCGCCGATTACCTTTTATTGGCTTGCCAACTGACTTAAGCGTGTTCTTAGAAGAATTAAAACGACGCATCAAAATTCAAACGCGTTTTCGAACTTGTTTCGTTCATCAAACCATTTTCATTATATCCTTTCAATATTGAAATACCAACTTTCCAAATTCAAACAGACAAATTCCATACAAAACTGATGATATAATTTTATAACTCCCTAAGGAACCGACTTAAGTCACATTTGACTTCTACCGACCTCCACGTGTTCCCTATACATTCAGTAGGAAAAAAGGCCGAAAAGTAAAAGTTGCAAGCGCAACAACTCAAAAAATCAACGAAAGAAAACGTAGCGACACGAAAGGAAATGCGCAACAAATCGACACATTCCTTGGATATTTCGAAACGAACCGTCAACATTCACGTCTTCCTCGCAATGCCGCGCATAATAACTCAGAAATGCTGAAGTCGATTCAGGCAAATGTGGTGACACCATCGTCGAAGGAGCGCACGCACTCAGGAGGTGACTTAAGTCACAACATGTCGTTAAACCCTCTTTGGCCCTTGAGACTCGCACCGAAATGTGTAAAAATATGCAGTCAAGGGTTGACATGATTTTCTACTTTTTCGGCTTTTTGCCGTATCTTCACAAGTTTGTTACCAACAAAAAAACCGGAAAAAATATGTTACAAAACACGTGTCCTCATGTGACATTATGACTTCATAGTTTGAGTTTGGGATGCCAGAACGAGTAAAATTTTCAGAATGAGTGGATGTAGATGGCGCTAATGTGAAAGAAAAACTGGCAAAAATGCGAATTGTTGCGGATCTGATAGATTGGTGATTGAAGCAATGAAATTCATGGTGCGGCTTTCGCGTTTCGTTGTGTTGTCGTGCCGAAATGACTATTTATTTGGCACGAGGTGAACTACACCTGTGTGCACGACTGCTGCACGTTGTAGCTTACTTGCATATTGGTAAATACGCCGTGCCTTTATAAGAAGGCTTAAGTTAAGTCGCTTACAAATATTTTTAATGGGAGAAAATGTTGACTGAAAATCAGATTTTTTGAAATGTGACAAATGGACTATTTCCGGTTGATATTTCGCAATCAAAAAATAAGTAGGCTTTCTTGACAAGTTACTTAACAATTTGAAGTTGTAATAATGTCACTATCGATTTTAATTGTTACTAAATAAAATCTAAAATTGCAAGATCAGGATTATTGTTTAAAAAAATCAAAATTTATGAAGTGATATATTTGAGGCACTTCTAGTTTGAAATATTTAGTGCAAAAAAATAGGATGCTATACTAATTAATTAGCAAATAACTTGCAATTATGTCCATGTCAATATCTGCTCTAGTTTTTGAATAAAAAATTCCTAAAGTTATGCAATTTTTCTTCCAAAAATTATAGTTTTCAAAGTGGTAAATTTGGGACACTTCCGGTCTGAAATATTCAATGCAAAAATCTATAATGTTTACCAATTAATTAGTAAACAACTTGCAAAAATGTACGTCTCAAAATCTACTATAGTTAATGCGCAAAAAAATCGCGAAATTTCAGGAAAAATTGATGATTTTCAAAAAGATATAAATGACGTATTTCCGGTTGGAATAATTCAACCAAAAAACATGAAAATTTCTTTGAAGAATTGATAAATAATTTGCCATTATAAACATCTCATGACATTTAAAGTTTTTTGGAGAAAACATTCCAAAAAATAAACTTTCTTAATTGTTTGACTAAATTTCAAGAGTAAAATTCCCAATTATCCACAATTTCATAAACATAAACTTCGAATAAACTTTGAGCTGAATAAATTCGCAAAGAAAACTCACGATTTCATCGGCCTACAAAACCGAATTTATGGCGCATTACCATTTAACGCCATAAATACATAAATAAACAAAATACCAACGTGATAACATAGTTCTTGAGATTTTTAGTGCATTGACTCGCGCATTTCCAGCGCGCAAGATTGCTCAATCGCCGCGAATACTTAATTGACGCGATCGAAACCAGCCGCATGACATTTAAGAAAAAAAAAGGAACAACATCAACAACAAACGCGACAACGAATTTTCGAGTCAATCCGCGCCGACAAACAACGTCTTCAACGGGGCGCGCTGTCATTACAATGCAATCAGATTGCTACCAATTTGACGACGACGTTTGGGGACGCGCAATCTGCGCACATGTGCGCGCGCGAATCTGTGCCAATGGGTCGGAATCGGAATTGATCGAGTGCGCAATCGGCACTTAAGTCACACACGACTCTGACGAGAGAGTCATGTTCAACCGGCGAATTCGTCGTGTTTCCCAAGCGAACGTGTGCACGCATCCAAAGAAGTTGAAGTGTGTGTGTGCGAGACGTGGCGGCGCAAAATCAAGTCAAGTGGTTTACCTCTTAGCATTTTGGTCGTTGCCTTGCCTTTTCTTGTCATTATTCCAATCCGCGCGCGCGCGCAGCAAGTTGATATCAACCGCGTTGTTGATGATGATGGCATTACATAATCGAAAGTGCGCAAAGCGGCGATGAAATTCGAGTCAATTGCATGCGCAATCTGCCAAGCTTCTCCAGAGTTGCAATGCGCATTAGCAATGCACTTTTGGTCGTTTAACTTTTTCGGAAGTTACTCTACTCATTATCAGCTCCAAATTTGATTTCACATTAAGATGCAAAATGCATTGAAAATTGAACTAGTTCAAAGTAATTCTCATGGTATTATCATAACCAAATAGTAAAAATATTTGTCAGGAATCTTTAAATTCCCAAAAATGTAACCAAAAATTCATAGTTGGAGAACGAATCATCAAAATTATGAAAATCCGTCTCAACTATTACGAAAAAACAATTAAAACACCAAGTGCAAAAAACGTGTTGTTGCACAATCTTCAGCAGTAACAGCATCACCAGCGCGCTGAAGACAACAACAACAAAATCGGCGTGCAAGATTGCAAAACGTCGAAGTCAAGTTGTTGATATTGCTGGTGATGAGGCCGTGCGAGAACGCCAAGTGTTGGCACATACTCCAGAGTTGAGGATCAAACCGCAAGCAATCCTCCATCCCATAAATACGGCCGCATCTTCTTCATACAACTTGTTGTGTTGCCGTCCGTCGACGACGATGGCGTTGTAGAGTTGGCCGCGCATTGCGGACATAGTGTATGAGTGGCGCGCATGCCGTAATCGTATTTTTAGCTGGCACACCGCGTGCCATGCCATAAGGATTTCCCTTTCTTTCCATACCAAACAAGCCGAACTTCCTTATGCAGGCAAGCCGAGCCACGGCGCGTCTGACGCAATGCCAGCCATGACCTGCTTTACGTCGAACGTACGAGCCGACCGAGTCGACAATACCGAAACGTACGCGCTCATACAGCGCGCACCGAGGAGATGATTGCATGGTGCAACAACTCACCGAGTCCCGCGATTCGATTCCGATACGACCGTCCTCTTCTGCTCGCGTTCTCCTCCCGTCCTCAACTGCTACTCGCCTCTGCAGACTGCTTCTCGTCTCAGCAAACTGCATCTCGCCCCTTCAGACTGCATCTCTCCTCCGCAGACTGCAACTCGCCCCTGCAGACTGCATCTCTCATCAGCAAACTGCATCTCATCTCGTCCACTCTACAATACAAATCATGTAAATGCTTGAAATTGACTGGGTAATATGCAAGGGATGTAAAGAGATGCGCAAGGTCGTTTTGGGAATTCGCGATTTACGTTGTCTTACACCTGGTTATTGCTTCATCTTACCACGTTCATAATTACAACCCAAGAATTCCGCGATTGAATTCACTTGCATTGTTATAGTTTTGTTGCTAATCTGTACGCATATTTCCCAAAGCAAATGTCAAAAGACAACCTGAAGTATAGCAACATGGAACACACATGTTACCAGCTAGTGGAGATATTCGGATAGCCTTGTAACCGTTTCGCGCGTTGTAACGTCGACAACATCGACGTTAATTGCTGATCGTTGGAGGGAACAAGTCGTTCGTTGCTGCTGGAAGTCGAACGGCACTCCAATCTTCCCATCAGCGATGATGCTCCGATGATACGATTCCATGGATGCTTGTAGATACTCCTTGATACATCCCCCAAGAAGTGGAAGCATACTGAATCTCGAAGAAGATGGATGTGAATACACCAAGTTCTACTTTCCTGAAAAAGATGTTAGCAACAAGAAGGTACATGGCAGGGCAATAATAAGCAGTAAATTAATGCAGACTAATAAGCAGCGTGATTGATTAGGTCTGCACGTACGGAGTCGATGAAAGTAATTGGCCGAGGTGAACAGCGCAATTAACGTTTCCGATGCGCCACGTCTTGCGCAATCCTCCAGCAGCTCCAACGGCGAGAAGAACACATGGTCGTCCACGAAGAGCGGATTCCTTCCAGCGAGTTGATGTGCATCGACACCAACTTGGACTTCAGCCGGTGTCGATGATAGCGGCGATTCGTCGAATCGCAGCAGTCCAACCATCGAAAGCAGTGCAATTGCAGGTAGCATCAAACGGCGTGCAGCGTCTTCGTCGAAGAATCGATGGCACAATCGCGTCCGAAGCAGCAACCTCAATTCCAACGCCGTAAACGATTCGCCTCGCACCAGCCGATGATGATTGCGCCATGGAGAAGAGGTCTAAACACTTGCGCGTGTTCCAAGTGGCTGCAAATGTGCCAATGTTGCTCTGGTCCATTCAATGGTGAATGCTAGAACAGTTCTAAGATGCTTTTCGATTTATGTTCATATGACAAGAAGCAACTCTTTGACATGAACTGACTTGACGCCATTTTGTTAACATTTGGTTTCATGTGCATATTGCATATGCAACATTTTACATTTTCATTGATATCTTGAAAATTAATTATCACACTTCTAATGTCTCAACGGTTTTGAAAAGCTAACTAAATGCGCATTGAAATGATACCAGACTTGTATTTCCAAACTGCAAAAATTATGTGATTGTTGGCGATGGAAATTTTGAACCTATTCATATGTACTGCAAATGCATTGTTTTACATTTTGACCAATTTCAGCAAAACGGCACATCCGATTGCCAATATCTTACCAGCATCACCTAGTCAATTAAATTCCCTTTCTAATGATATATTGCATGACCTATTAACTCTTAAATCAATATGACTTCTGCGACCGGATAGATGAGTGCATCTTTGGATGCAATCATAACCCTAATTAACATATCTCACGAGTCGGATTTCAACGCAAAAAGAATTTCCGTCTCGTAGCAGCCTACTCTAATCGTTTCCCTTTCGTAAGCGTGTGCAAGATGAAGCAATTCGTCGAAAGGCAACCCAAAACATTCTGCAGGAAGTCATCCAACATGTTAAAACGTGTAACCCTTTGATCGCTCATTCCCCAAACACCTCGACCTCACGCATCTGGTAGACTCATCACCGACGCTTTAAGGGCCAATTAACGCCGGCAAAACGTTAACCGCGTGAACAAACAACGAGTTTTACCTTTCAGGAAGCAATAATGTCAAGGAGATCGGCATCCAGCTCGGAGTTTCTCCAGCGAACACCACATTCTCTCGCAGCTTTCTTGCGCATCACCATCATCACCACGTCGTGAACGTCGAATCGTAGAGACAAATACGTGCTAATGGGCTGCTGATGAGTCGTGCTCGATTCGTACAGCTCTGCATTGCTGAAAGCGTGCTGTTAGATTCGCTGCCCCCCATGTACGCATTTCGCATTAATGTTATATGTATGCTTACCAATATCTAATCATTGCGAATCACTCTCGTTTGCAGTCTGTAGGAACACTTCAGTCGATGCACTAGTTTATCACTTGTATTGCAGAACGTGTATTTTAGATGTGCATGCTGCAGCGTGACGAGCGATATGAGCCGTTAATTTTTTGCATTGTCATAGCGTCATAGCGTCGTTTGGGCTTTTACTATAGGCAACTGTGTATAGGCAACCCCTCCATGAATTAATTAAAATAAAGATATTCAGTGCAAATATGCATATGCTGTTTACATTTGAACATTTTCATTATGAAAATGTAGATTCCCATTGAATTTATTCATGTTTCACCAATTTGGTGAAAATTAATTAAATCATTCATGGACTCAACTATAGGCAACCCGTCATTCTCATGTGTGCACAAATAGTATATGATAGGTAATAAATTTAACAAAATTTTACAATTAAACAAAATTAAGACATGATAAGCTTGATAAATATTTGAAAACACATAAAACATCATCTTCCCTTCCCTTTGAGGCCACATTTGCTAGTTTAGCTATGAAAATATCGACGTAGGAAGTAATCATTTACGTGCTGCATTCACAATTTGGTGTTCTTGTGCATTTCATAACATTTCAGACCACTTTTTACATATTTTTAGGCTTGTTATGATTACCTAATGTGATTTCGTGTATTTTCTGTTATTTTTCAAGGGTGCAGTTCACGCGGTTCAGATGAAAAGTCACGTCGCATGTGGTGCAGCTGTTTGGAAACATTGGGTGATTTAGAAGTGTTTTTTGAGGAGAAAAGGCCAAAAAAACTGTTGATACAAATGGTAAGCAGCTCATACATGATTATTGGAGGCTTATATTGCTTTAACGACGACTAATTGCAGTGATTTTTTAGGTAATGAACGTCTTTCGTCAGAAGCATTTACAACAACAACATTGGGAAGTACCAATCATAATATTCAAGATTTTTCAATGAAAATCCACGATTTTCGACATCATTTGCAATTGTGAGTAAGTATTACTGCTCATGAACGTTTTCCAGTAAGAACATTCAAGTTGTTTTAGGATTTGGGGCCTTAAAAGTGAAAAAATAGCATTGAGGTTATACCAAGTACAATCTCAACATCCCTGCAAATTATTTAATAATTACATGAATAGCGACGATTCAAAGGCTTGTAATAGTTGAAGAGATATATCAGCTAGCTCCAGGTAAAATTTCATTAAGATATCACTCATATTTCCATGTTAATTCTGATATTTTAGAATGCAAATATTTGTTGGTCAATTCCCATGACAAATTGGGAAGTGAAACAAGGAAAATCTTCTCTGTGAGGCATTGAAACTTCACACAATACCTTCTTTGTTGTCTGGGCAAGTAGATTACACAAACCATACAAATAGGAAACATTTCAAACTGGAGGAAAACCATGAATGAAGATGCCACATTCCATAATCCCCCAAAAAAGTTATACCAGATATAGAAACCTCATTATATTTCAATTGGAATTGAATGTTTATGAATGGCTCATTGAGAAGATGTGCAAAGCCAAGGCAAATGCATCTTAAGCATGATGGTAAACAGGGAAACACTTGAAATCTATGCCTGTTTGAAAACCGACAAAAAACGACGATGGCATTTACAAGGGGCAAAAGAGCATCACAAGTGCAAGAGCACATGGAGGGTAAAGGAAACAGTTCAAATACCATATGATTGGGACATTTGATGTGATTAAGTGCCGTTAGGCCCTTGGAAACACCCACATGTCAATCAGGGCTAACGCTTCGATGCACACTAATAATGCGCATAATGTGGGCTTCTGTTAATGCCCCAAAACTTGTGCGTTTGTCGCCAAAACAAGTGTCATGTTGAGTTAAAAATGTGTGAAAAGATGCTTAAGGAACGCCAACTGCTTGCAGATCTGATTTATGGCATCTTTTAGCATGTAATTGCAATTTTTGTTGGGGTTGAATGCATGGGATCATGTAATTTGAATATGATGCCTATCCCAATTAAAATCATCCAGCAATTAATTATTAAGTTAAGGAAACCTGACACGTACGTTTATAAATCATTTCTCATCATTTAAATCCAATTAAAGCATGCTTATTGATAATATTTCATTAATCAATTGCAAGTTTTTGTAAACAATGTTGAAGGTCTTAAAACCATAATTGAAATTTATAAATATGAAATGCATTCATTGTATTAATGAAATATTATTCATAAATCATTTGATTTATTGGTACTAGTGAATAATGTGGTAAACACCATGAGAAATAAATCAAATGATAAAATTTAAAAAAATTAAAAGTTACCCATGGTGTAAACTATAGGCAACCAACAACACACCAACTAAAATCGGTGGATAAAAGCATTGCTTGCTTAATGAATCGCATTTTAAGTGCGATTTTCCAATGTTATAAAGAATGTAGCTCACTTACCTTTCTCGATTTTAGGCGTTAACGGTGCCAACTGCCTACTGCTTGCCTGCTCGTGTCCCATATGAATTGGAGGATGGACGTTCGTGTTGGATGGTGCAGCCAACTTCTCTGCCAACAACGGATTTGCAGCAGCAATGGTGAATTTGATCGCCGTGGAGCGCATCTCCAGCATGACCTGCTGCTGGCTCTTGTTGTGCACATTGCTGCTGCTCACGGTGTGATCCATGTGAGGTACATTATTGTTCTCCTCTTGCTACAATTGCAATTATCGTAATTTTTACATTTGTTTGGTGCCAGCACACTCACCTTAATCTCCTGCGCGTTGAACTCGTTGAGAAGGTTGTCCAGCTCGAACGTGGGGTCGTTGAGATGCTTGAAGATGTCCTCGGTGTCCTGCATTTGATTCGGATCGTCCTGAATGGGTGGCACCAGGCTGGAGAGGTCCGACTGCGAGAGCTCGCCGAGGCCGCTCGCCGCTGGTGTTGCGTTCTGCTGGCCGATGGCCACGGAAGCATCCTACAATTTTGCAAGTTTAACCAGTTGTTCAAGAATCTGATGGCATTTGTTTTAGAGATGCGGCTTACCTGAAGGCAGGAGGAGAGGTCGACCATTTTGCCATCGTTGTCCGGACACCAGAGGAGGTCGTTGTCGATGAAGGGCATCGCCAGCGACATGGGCGATGAGGCCCCCAGGACGTGCGTCCCCGCCACGGCTGTCGCGGCTTGGGGGACACGCTCGCAACTTGGGGTGGATGGAAGGCAGCGGCGGCTGCTGCTCAGCGTGCTCTCTCACCTCTTCGCCCTCTCTCAAGCTGATTGCTGTTTCCGTTTAAGCAAATATCTGCAAATTCACGCCAATTAGTCGTTGCACAAAAGTTTCGGAAGTTGAGCATAGCTTGCCTTGTTAATTCGCGCTGAATGTCAAACTTCCGGCGACACATGAACGCTCCCTGGTGGCCACCAGCTGAAACATGAAAATTTGCATTAGAAAATTGTTCTAATTTGCAATAATTGAATAAATCTGAATGATTGCATCAATTTGATTGCAAGATTTTCGTGGCAGCATTGATGTTACATCAACGAATTTAAAATGCCAGCGCTGACCTAAGAAACTGCATAACTCCATTGAAAACGAAGTAGAAACATCGAATGAATGCGGAAACGGCTACTAAATACACATTTAAGCCGCGCAGATAGCCGCGCTTGGTTGGCGTGCAGCGCTAATTACTTCTTCAGCGAGTAATAATAGTTAATAATCGCTTGAGACGCTTTTTAATTTTGCGCAGCGCCGATTTGCATTGGCGAGCAGGAGGGAAAGTGGACGGCGTGCTTTCCGCAAAGCGTTCTGCCTATGAAACTGACGCCTAATTGAATAATTAGCATTGCGTTTCTTTTGCGAACGCAGTTTTAGCCACTTGAGCCACTCCAATCCGGCTGCGTGTGTGCGGGCTGTGAAAACGCGGAAATCGATCGGATTCAAGACGATTAGCGGCGCGCAACGGCCGTACGACACTCGAGGAAGTACACTTTTACCTGCATCATCCGAAAATCATGCGTGATTTGTGTAATTTTCGCATTTCCATTTCATTTTGCAATTTGCACATTTTGAGTTTTGCGTTGCAGCGCCCCAGTGGCATGTGCAGGAGTTAAGAGTGAAAGTCCTACTTATTTAACGTTTTAAATATTGAAATAACGAGATCGTCTAATTAATTATGCATAAATGAGTTAATTGTCAAAAAAGCTGCATATTATTTCTGGTTATTAAAGTAATTGTAATATTTTTTATTTTTGATATGTTTGCAACACCATGTATATGTTTACAAACTCCGTTTACAGGTGGCGCTATGTGTCCGATTCAGCAAATTTTCTTACCGCGCAAAACAGCTGACGACTAGTAATGAGTGCAAATGGTGAACAAAATCGAGAAGATGCCGGGAACGAAAAGCAGCCGGAAGAAAGTGATAAATCGTCGAAATCAAAGGTAATAGATGAACGATTGAATTTCTACAGCGAGAAGTTCGACCCACTGCTGGCACTGCGGACAGGACGACTGCAACCACCGGTGGAAGCAGCCAAGGCGTTCGATAACCTCTCCATGTTCGATGCGTTCCTGAAGCGGCAGCAGAGCGGCCTCCAAGATGCAGAAACCCGCAGGAAGCAGGCACCAACCACCTCAGAGCCGGCAGAAGTTCAACGTCGCTTTCAACCGCATCAAAGTAAGCCAAAACAATTGTGTTCGTATGTTGTAGGAATCACACTGCAGCATTGGATGACAAAGCAGCTCTGCGAAGTCAGTAAATGAAGCTCCCTGGTTTTAAATAGCGTCGAATTTTCGGAGCAATGTCCGTTTGTTTGGATGCGCGCGACGTGATGCGAATTAGCTTTAGATTCGAAGGCGTTAGAGCCCCATGCGACTTGGCACAGTCGGCCGTTCAGTCCATCCGGCCGGCCGTAAAGTACACGCCGATTTTTGAAGACCTTTATTACTAATTCGTTATGTAATTTTCAGACTGGCGGGCTAAATATACGCGCGCGAGACGCATTAGAGACCTACAATGCAGCCAAAACCAACACGAAAGCGAGCGGTGCACGAAGAGTTTGACGGCCCCACGAAACGCGGCCGAAAATCATGTCGGACATTGGCCAGTACTGAAAACACTCATGATACGCTTGTCCGCAGTAAAGATACGGTTTTAGATACTTAAGTAGCTAGATTAGATTGATAAGATTCGAGTTTGACGCCAACTTTGATCACTGAGTACCTAGATGCGCAAAATCATTGATAACTCCGAAAGTACAGCTTTCACAGAAAAAGTTTCCAATACTTTTTTGTGGAGACGGTTATTATCTATAATTTTGATTCAGAACATTTCTTCCGGAAACGTATATTTAACGATATTTCGAGGAATTTTACTTTAAGGGCTAAAATGCTAAATAACAGGAAAAATAATGACGACAGGAGATTCATCCATAGTAACTTTTTGTGGGTTATTTCCTACGCTACGAAATTCATTTGAAGCATTTTGTGAAGGAAATTCAAATTTTCAAGATATGAGCAATTTTCGATTGGTGGTAAAAATTGTCAAATACTTCAAAAAGTATTGACGTTAGGGGATTTGTTTATAATAACTTTTCATGGATAATGTTAAACCCTATAATTTATATTTGAAGAATTATTCTCTAAATTTTCACACTTTCGAGTTACAAGATAATTTAAAGTTACACTGCAAGATATGTCATACATCAAACCGAAATATCTCAGAAAATATTAACGCTAGCAGAATTATTTATAAGAACTTTTTGTAGGTAATTTGCTGCTCTAAAATATTCATTTGAAAATTTTTTCTCTAAATATTCTCATTTTTGAGATACAAGCAAATTTCGTTCATAAATCACACACTCGCAAGTCCGTTCATAAAACATGGAACTTGGCAGCGCCAAAAAGCACAATAATCAGGTAATCCGACGTTTATTAATAAGCAGCTCGGAATTGTAGCGTAAATCGACGCAATTTTTGGCGTGGCAAAAACCTTGAACCTGTTCAGCGACAGTCGGGCACAACGATTTCACAATTTCCCAGCATTTTATTTCGCAGTCGTAGACGTATTCAAAACGACGTCTTTCTCCCATTTCACCCGCATTCGCATAAACATCAGCACTTCATTATGTTGTTAGTAATGTTGAGAATCAGTTGACAATTACGCGCCAAAAGTAACACCCCTCGTTGGTAGGATTTTTGGTAGAGCTGATTCATGCTTGAAATTTTCGGAAAAAATCACGTCGTGTGCGTGAATTTATGGTTTTCATAATGCACAATGGTCCCATGTTGATGCTGCATTTGTAATTGTCACATGGCATGCAAAATTTCGCATTTGCCCAAAAGCGCCAACACATTTCCATGCACCCACAACCGGAATAGAAGAGGAATCATCATGAATTATTTGTCATGCATAAATAGGTTTTATAGAGCATTTCCTTGGCCTAATTTTTTATTATTTTCGCAAATAGTTTAGTCGTTCCCAAAAATAATGCGGTTTTATAAAAATTCGCTAAGAAATTTGCGTTTATTTTGAAATGGGGGCATCCGATCAAAATAAACTTCAAGTAAATGTTATAGATAATTTATTCATTGATAAATTTGGTTATGAAGAACATTTTGCTGAAAATGATATTTTCCGAGATATTTGAAAAATTGTACGTTGAACGCATAAATTCCCATTGATGACATAAATTGTCACTTAGTTTCTAAGAGAGATATGTTACAAAAAAGTATTTCAGATAAAAGTTGTAGGTAATTTAATTGAGTACAAAACTTCTTTAATGGATTTTTTCGAGAAAGTAATATTTTCTGAAATATTTGAGAAATACTACAGAGTTAAACTCGTAGGAAACAATAAGTTCAAATAGTGACTTAATTTGAAATAGGTTCAAATTAGAAGAAAATGTTTCAAATGAAAGTTGTAGATAATTGAAATCTCTAACCAAATGTTCTGTAACAATTTTTCGGAGAACCAATTATTTTCGGAGATAATTGACATTTTGTACATGAACTCCGAATTGCTTCGTTAAACACGTAATTATCAAGTCATTTGGATGATTATAATGAAAAATCAGATAGATAAGAAGACAACGCCGGACGCTGAATGCGTAGAGAAACAATCCGAAGCATTCGAAACTATTTCATCGAGCACGCATTTTCAGTGAACCCGAACGAATGTCCTCTCTTGCTTGGGCCGTTTTCAAAACGAAAACGCGCGCGTGTCGCAATCGTCTCGCGACTTTCCTCATTTTCTACCCACCGGTGGATCAGGGGCAAGCTATTTTCGTTCCGAATTCTTTTTTTGTGAGCTATACTAATTTAATTCGGTCATAAATCCACTTTTAGTCATGAGAAATCCTTCTAATTAAGTTATAACTAGTACTATTAAATTAGCTCATATCTTCGAAAATATTGGAATTCTGAAAAAATGTTTCAAGTAAATGTTGTTCGAAATTTGATTTTGCGCCAAAATGTATTTTTGAAATTTTTTTCTGAGATCAATACTTTTTGAGATATTTGACATTTGCTTTACATGCTTCAAAATTAAGTGCTCCTGAGGTAAACTCTGTTAGATAATATTGAAAAAGCATGCGAATAATTGCGGACGACTCTGAGACAAGTACTAATTAAGTGTAATTGCGAATGCTGAATGGAAAAAGTGAAAATTAGAATTCACATAATTTGCTGCACGCTGCCTTCTGGCTCAAATGCATATTGCATCAAATTGCAGCAGCAGCAGCTTTCTTCGGCACAGGCTTGCGCAACAAACAACTTTCTTTCACTTCCACTTTTACTGAAAAGTGCATTTCGCAGCGTAGATTTATTATGATTGAAAATTCAAATGCCAATCGCACTTCATTGAGTCGTTCGAGTTATGTAAATTTATTGCATACATTTTTGCATTTTACATCGGTATTTTGCCTTGCATCGGAAAATGTTTCCAATAAAAGTTTTAGAACTTTAAATTCTCCACAAAAAAGTATCAGGCTAGTTTATTCATAGGATGGGTATTTTCTGAGATAATTCGTAAAAAAGTTTAGGTGGTAAAAATTCTTAATGATATCTAAAAATCGTGATATCTTTTAACTGAGATACGATACGGAAAACTTTTTCAAATAAAAGTTGCTAAGAAATAAGTGCTCTACGAAAAACTCCTGTAACGTTTTCTCAGAAAATCATTAGTTTCAGAGATATACGTGAAATACATACATTTTGTTTATACAAAAAGGACAAACGGTTGCTATAAATATCAAAAATTGTTGTTATCTTTGAAACCGGACAAGATACAGAAAAATCATTCCGATAAAAGTTGTTGGGTATTAAGTGCTCTAAAAATAATTCCTATAAAATTTTCCCACAAAATTATTATTTTCGGAGATATCTGATAAGAAAGTTTAGGTGATTAAAAAATCTGAATAACGAGTATGGTTTTTCAAAATTGCGATTATCTATGAAACAGAAAAAGATTCAGAAAAATGTTTCATATAAAAGTTGTTAGGCATTAAGTGTTCTATAAATAATTCTTATAAAATTTTATCAGAAAATTATTATTTTTGGAGGTATCTGTTAAGAAAGTTTAGGTGACTAAAAAATCTGAATAACGAGGTAATGGTTTTTCAATATCGCCATTATCTTTGAAATAAAAAAAGATACAGAAAAATGTTTTGGATAAAAGTTGTTAGGAATTAAGTGCTCTATAAATAATTCTTATAAAATTTTCTCAGAAAATTATTATTTTCGGATATATCTGATAAGAAAGTTCAGGTGATTAAAAAATCTGAATAACGAGTATGGTTTTTGAAAATCGCCATTATGTTTGAAATAAAAAAAGATACAGAAAAATGTTTCGGATAAAAGTTGTTAGGCATTAAGTGCTCTATAAATAATTCTTATAAAATTTTTTCAGAAAATTATTGTTTTCGGATATATCTGGTAAAAAGTTTGAGGCGCTTAAAAATCTGAATAACGAGTATGAACTGTCAAAAATTCGTCATATCTTTGAAATGAAATAAGATACAGAA
>JARJDZ010010722.1:0-29597 GCA_030264555.1 Aleochara sp. GC000083
GACTTTAGAGCACTGAAATTATCAGCTAATCAATTGTCAACTCGACAAGTCAGTTAAATAGTTGAAATCTCGATGGAATCGAACGATCAAGAAATAAATCACTGGCTAAATCATTTTAATTAAGCTTCTTGAAATGCTCGTTTCCGTTCACTGCTTTTTCTCTTCCTTGAGTGTAGTTAATTTACATTCATGTGATTTAATTTAAGCGATCAATTGTTGAAGATCAAAATTTTGAGTAATTAATTAAATCAATTAAATTTCAGAAAAGAAGAAATTTAATTCAGATTTTTAAATGAAGTTAAGAATGTATCCAATAATTTTCAAATCTCTGAAATCATCAATTTTAATTCACAATGTTATAAATGTAATTCCAAGTCATGAAATGTAATCAGAAATTGTCATTTGAAATTCAGAAAGTATTACATGAAATTTTGATTTCATTGAAGTTGATTTAAGTAATATTTATAAACTGAGTGATAATTACTGATGCATTAATAATGTCAGAACTGAATTATTATTTAACAATAAGTGTCATTAATCTGATTTGCATTTAAATTCTTCTGAATATCATTTGATTTCTGAATATCAATTACGTTTGACTAATCTGAAATATATTTAGCTGTTTCTTAAGCTTTATCAATTATATTTACCAAATTTGAATTACAATTTTTGCAAACTGAATTACATATAAATAATCATAATTAATTTGCTACTCGTCTAATTATAATGTATTCATTCAGAATTGCAATTTTCACTTTAGGAATTACTAGTACAGAAATTATTTATTTCAGTTATATTTTCTAAAGTTTAATAATATCCATATGGATTATATTTTCATTTGTTATATTGCATCAGAGTTGATGAAATTAACAAAATTAGTAGGTCATTAAAAATCGCAATTTAAAGCCAACTGAAAGTAATTTAAATATTTAGCACATTACGCAGTTATGTCATACATAATTTGTTTATATTTTTATCTCTACGAAATCGTTCACTGGTAAGGAGCTGATTCAATTTGAAAAGCGTAGAAAAATCATGCAAATTATAAACATTAGAGGTCAAAGTTCGCGATGTGATTAAATAATTTTGCAAACAGTCAACAAAACGCAAACCAGAAATTACCGGTTTTTTGGTCCAATACTTCAAGGCCATCCGACCCAGACTGATCTTTGCGTAAATTTGCACTTGAGACTTCTTGGGTCAGGTTGATTCTGATTGCGTTTTAATTCAAAGATTAATTAAAAAATTATTAAAGTTTTGTCGATAGAAATTACTATTTTTCACTCTGAGTTTTAATTAAGTATTTATTTCATAGATTACTTTATTACAAAATATATATCTTTTTGAGTTATAGTCAAGAAAATTTCAAGTGAATTTCAGAAAAAAATGTAATTCTGATTTTAAATGAAATTGTAAAAGTATCAAATGAATTTTAAATCTTGAATTGTAATCCAAAAACTTTACTTTTAATTCAATGATATAAATGTAATTCCAAATCATGAAATTTATTCAGAAATTGTCATTTGAAATTCAGAAAGTTTTACATGTTATTCAGATTTTATAGAAGTTGATTTAAGTATTATTTATAAACTGAGTGATAATTACTGCTGCATTAATAATCACAAAAGTGAATTATTATTTAACAAAAAGTGTCACTAATCTAATTTGCTTTTGAATCTTCTGAATTTCATTTGATGTATTCTCAATTACGTTTGATAATCTGAAATACATTTAATCATTTCTAAACTTTTACTTTCTCTATTATTTTTACCACATAAATTTCAATTGATGCAAAACTGAATTACATAAAAATTCTAAATTACATTTGCATCTCGCCTAATTATAATTTCCTAATCCAAATTGCATTTAATTTCTGAATAACTTCTGAAAAAGGTGTAGATAAAAATAATTATCTACTGGGTGTTTCAAACAATAGAAATTAAAATTTTCCCAAATTACAACGAAATCAACGAATTTCCTCATTTCAATACCGAAAGAAAAGTAATAAATTTTAATTTCTGAAACAAAAATCACTGGGCAGCGAGTGAAGAGATCCTCGGCGGCTGTTGTAATCCATTAGTTTGCCGGTGAGTGACGGCTTGATGGCTCGCAATGTAAATTGATTAGGATGCCGGGTCCGAATAGATACACGGATCCATCAGTCAATAATTGATGCTATCTGCGCTGATCAATCATTATGCCCGTTCGCTCATTCGCTCGTTGCTTCGTTTCTTCGTTTCTGCGTTGCTGCTGGTGCGGCCTTTTGCTTGCATCGATCGGCTTCGATCACTCATCGACAATTGCCCGATATGTGGAGGATTCGGGCGAGATCTATCGCATGTGTTCATATACAGATTGTTCTAACTTCAAATGACCCGTACAAAATCCCCAAAAATTGGAAAAAGGTTTATAAGTAATATCAGTTTAAAATTTAAATCCACGAATGACAATTTTACGTCATTAGAATTTCAAATTTTCTTGAGGCATTGTTATCACATGTGATTTTCATATATTTTCAAAGTTTTGAAATTGAATTTGGGAATTATAAAAAAAATGATAATAATATGATGATTGACAACAGAAATAAGACATTTGTATTTTAAATTTATCTTATGAAGATCTTATCTTAGAAAATTTACAGATTTGAAGAGGAATTTTCGATTTTCGAGTTATCAGTTCTTCGTATTTTAATTTCCATTATCTTAATGCAATATTAATTATTTATTTTCATTGTAATAAAATTTACATAAATGTTTACTGATGGTTCATTTTACGCCTTGAATAATTTCAAGTTATAAACATTTAATGAAATAGTCATACTTTATTAAAGAGATTTTCAGAATGAAAAACTTTTATTGTAATTCCATATTAAAGAAAAAATTAAATGTAAAGAATTCATCAACAATAATAATTTTTGGGTTCCTGTCCTATTCACTCAAATGAATCCCCACAATATTTTCAATTTTGTTTGTTTTTTTGTTAAACTTTATTTTTTCTTACTGATATGTTCGAATGTTTCATCCTGAAATCATTTTTGAAAAATCTTCGAATTTGATCTTTGAAAATCCCTCAAAAACTCAGCTTTTCAACTAAAAATAAACAATATTACATATTTTAAGTGAATCAACCAAAATTTGCATATTTAAAAAAACTTCTTCAAATATTTCTGAATTTATAATTCGGGTTACTTTCCTATTCGCTCACATGAGTCTCCAAAATATTTTCAAATAATTTGGTTATTTTATACTCAAAATTTGTTGTACATTATTAAATCCTTTAACAACGTTTTATAAAAATTCTAAAATATGATTTATATTTCCTTAACTCATAAAATTTAGCAAAAAAACACGCAAATTAATAAATAATTAAATTTTTAAAATGAAAAATCAATTGATTTTAAGTTACTTTTCATCAAATTTTGATGATTTTTGAAATCATCTATATAATAAAATGAAAAATTCAAAACCGAAAACCAACTTTTAAAATTTCAAAATTGCACAAATAATTTTTGAACCAAAATTGTCTTTACATCCTGCTCCTTGATATTTTTCAAATCTTTGGAGTCAATTTGAATCTGGACAATCTGTATGTTGAATGTTCGGCCGCAGTTTGAAAAGTCGATGGACAAACACTGACTAGATGAGATCTAGTTTGGCCAAATTAACCATAAACAGCAATCACAAATGTTCCATGCGAGATACGAACGAGGAGAGACGAAAAGTTCGCCTTCGCTGAAGAGCAAGCACGTCCGTTCCGAACAGCCGAACGGACATGCGAGATCGCTTCGATCTGCTCACAGATTGTTCCTCAAGCTGAGACGGAGCGGCGCAATTGATTTACTGCGCATCTGACTTAAGCTTGTCGAAGATTAGCGGCTAAATTCCAACTGTGCTTAAGCAGACTGCAAATTAAGCAGTTGATCACTATGTCTAATTAAATTGACGACAATACCAATAGCATTTCTCGGCGGAATTTTGCAAATTTCTATAGCGCATGTGAAAGTACATTAAATTTGCAATAAAATGGTGTTTGAATTATTTCTATACGTCCTCCAGTTAATGAGAAATAGTTATCAGAAAATAGACGACATTTAAATGGGAAAACGAGTGTTAAAAATGAACATTTTAGGGTAAATTCACGACAATACCAATAGCATTTCTAGATGGAATTTTGCAAATTTCTAAACGGCATTCGAAAATACATTAAATTATCTATAAAATAATGTTTGAATTTTTAGAATTGGACTTCCAGTTCTGAGATAATACATAAAGGATTAAATAATTCTGATTACTATGTCTAATTATATTGACGACAATACCAATAGCATTTCTCGACGGAATTTTGTAGATCTCTATGAAGAAGTTGAAAGTATATCAAATTTGCAATTAAATGATGCCTGAATTATTTTTGTAGGTCCTCCAGTTACTGAAAAACAGTTATCAGAAAATAGAAAACATTTAAATAGTAAAATGAGTGTTAAAATGAATATTCTATATTTAATTGACGACAATACCAATAGCATTTGTAGATGGAGTTTTGCAAATGTCTATACGGCAATCGAAAGTACATTAAATTGTCTAAAAAATAATGTTTGAATTTTTAGAATTGGACTTCCAGTTCCGAGATAATACTTAAAGGAATAAATAATCCTGATTACTATGTCTAATTAAATTGACGACAATACCAATCGCATTTCTCGGCAAAATTTTGCAAATTTCTAAACTGCATTTGAAAGTACATTAAATTTGCAATAAAATGGTGTCTGAATTATTTTTGTAGGTCCTCAGGTTACTGAGAAATAGTTATCAGAAAATAGATGACATTTAAATAGGAAAAAGTGTTAAAAATGAACAGTCTAGGGTAACTTGACGACAATACCAATAGAATTTCTAGATGGAATTTTGCAAAGGTCTAAACGCCAATCGAAAGTATATTAAATTACCTACAAAATAATGTTTGAATTTTTAGAATTGAACTTCCAGTTCCGAAATAATACATAAAAGATTAAGAAATCCTGATCACGATGTCTAATTAAATTGACGACAATACCAATAGCATTTCTCGGCAAAATTTTGCAAATTTCTAAACTGCATTTGAAAGTACATTAAATTTGCAACAAAATGGTGTCTGAATTATTTTCATAGGACCTCCAGTTACTGAGAAAGAGCTATCTGAAAATCGAGAACATTTAAAACATTTAAACGCATGGTTAAGAATGTAAATATCGATCGATGGCGCGATCCACCGATCTATAGATCCACATACGAATCCGGATGAGAGCCGCTAATTAAGGCCTGTGCCAATTAGCAATACATATGATTAAAAATTACGCTCTTCGATATTCTCTTCAGCGTTGAAATCTAAACATAAAATATTCTTCTTCTTACTATATTTTTCACATATCTCTTCGTTCGTCGTTATTTTTTTGTGTAATTTTCGTTGCTCAAGACGTCTCTCAAATCTGAAGACGTCTCTCTGGCCTAGACACGTGAAATAAATGAATGAAGCGTTCAATTACGCGGAAGATGCCGTCGTTCGCCATCTCGCGCAGCAAGCGAACAAGACGTCGTTCGTAGTATTTCTTCTTCTTCCTCATCCTTTCGGATTGCTCGAGAGCTCGACGCTGTCGTGTCAGCGCGGATGACGGTTCGTTCGTTCGAGTCAATTTGGTATGCAATACCGTTTTAATAGATTTCCTCATAACAGCCGAGACAACCAACAACACATCATCACGAAATTTGTGTGCACGAGCCTGCGCGAGTACGTGTTTGATAAAACGGCGAATTTGTTTCGAAAAAACAACGAAGAAAAAATTGACTCTCGTGAAGAAACAAGAAAAAAACAACTTGTATGAAAAAAACCGTTGTTTGGGGTCACTGGAAAATGTGTTAATTATAGACAACCTAACATACACATAATCTGTAGTGAATAATAAGTTGCCTACTCGCTGAAGAAAAAAAACTCCCCTGGAACAATTTAATTTCCTCATGCTTAACAGAAGTGTGTTTACTTAATGCGAACGCGCATGCGCAATGCAAGACCGAAACAAACGCCATCCTAATGGGCGCAAGAAGCAGGTGTTGTTGCATTTGCAGTAAACGTCAGATGCGGTGATAATTTGATATACGGACTCGGAAATGGAGGCGCTCTCTCTGCGCGCCGAACTTCTTCGCTGCTTCAGCTGCTGCTGAATTAATTTCCCATTCTCTTAGTACACGAACGATGCGCAGATAGCGACCGCGGGCACTTCTTCGCGCCTCCGTCGTGCGCGCCATCATCGACACCGCCGCCGCCGCCGCCACCAGCGCCGCCATATCGAATGGCGTTCATGCAATGTGTGTTGTATACGAACTGCGGGCTGACGGTAATGGCGATCGCCATTCGATTGTCCGCGACAACGAAAACGGGGCGCAAATTTATTCATTTCGAGGCGATACCGTTAGCGGCGAATCGGCCACATCGGGATTTAATGCGCCTCTAATTCGTTTCACGCTTAATTTTCTTTTGTCTTCGTGGCGAATGAAGTTAATAGACCGTATAAATATAAATCGCGGCCGCAACTCGCCGTGTCTGACATGCAAATAAATGCGAGTTAATGCAAGGATAAATATACAAATGTTTCCATTTAACAAGAGTCAATTTCTTGAGGGATTTTTCTCGAATGTGTTTCATCTGATAACTCTGGAACGAATGATGCCATTCCAATTCTGTAAAAACTTCTGGGATCTGTATTTAGTTCTACAAATGATTCTTTGATTATTAGAACTGGACTTTCAGTTTCGAAATCAAACATAAAAGTTTAAGTAATTATGATTACTATGTCTAATTTCATTTGACGACAATACCAATAGCATTTCTCGACGGAATTTTGCAAATGTCTATACAACATTTGAAAGTACATTAAATTTGCAATAAAATGCTGTCCGAATTATTTCTGTAGGTCCTCCAGTTACTGAGAAATAGTCTTCAGAAAATAGACAACATTTAATGGGCAAACGAATGTTGAAAATGAACATTCTATGTTTACTTGACGACAATACCAATAGGATTTCTAGATGGAATTTTGCAAATGTCTAAACGGCAATCGAAAGTACATTAAATTACCTATAAAATAATGTTTGAATCATTAGAATTGGACTTCCAGTTCCGAAATAATACATAAATGAATAAGTAATCCCGATAACTGTGTCTAATTAAATTGACGACAATACCAATAGCATTTCTCGACGGAATTTTGCAAATTTCTATATCGCATTTGAAAGTATATTAAATTTGCAATAAAATGGTGTCTGGATCATTTTTATAGGACCTCCAGATACTGAGAAAAAGTTATTAGGAAATAGAAAACATTATAAAGGAAAACGAGTATTAAAATAAACATTCTATGTTTAATTGACGACAATACCAATAGAATTTCCAGACGGAATTTTGCAAATGTTTAAACGGCAATCGAAAGTACATTAAATTACCTATAAAATAATGTTTGAATTTTTAGAATTGGACTTCCAGTTCCGAAATAATACATAAAAGATTAAGTTTTCCTGATTACTATGTCTAATTAAATTGACGACAATACCAATAGCATTTCTCCTCGGAATTTTGTAAATCTCTATAACGCCTTTGAAAGTATATTAAATTTGCAATAAAATGCTGTCTGAATTATTTCTGTAGGTCCTCCAGTAACTGAGAAATAGTCTTCAGAAAATATGCAACATTCAAATAGACAAACGAGTGTTAAAATGAACATTCTAGGTTTAATTGACGACAATACCAATAGCATTTCTAGATGGAATTTTGCAAATGTTTAAACGGCAATCGAAAGTACATTAAATTACCTAAAAAAGATGTTTAAATTATTAGAATTGGACTTCCAATTCCGAAATTATCCATAAAAGATTAAGAAATTTTGATTTCTAAATCTTATTAAATTGACGACAATACCAATAGTATTTCCAGAAGGAATTTTCTACTTCTGTTAACGGTATTTGAAAGTAGATTAAATTTCCAATCAAATGTTCAAAATTATTTGTATAAAGGTATATCTTGGATTGCCTAGAATAATATTGAAAAATATTTCAACAAAATTAAAATCTATTTGTTTGAAGCAGATGTATTCTCCTCCAGTATACGAAAATAAATTGAAGCAGAAGACGATTAAAGTCAAAAGCCAACGAGAAAAACGCATGATTTGTCTCTTCATGAGAACTCCAAGTTCGTGGTATGATTTTCTAATTTCTTATGAAGTTTCAATGCGCACTCGCGAGTATGCGCAGGCAAACAACCAGCAGCAACAAACAGAAGAAGAAGAAGAAGATGGCTGAAGAAGCAGCCGGGCAGTAAAGCCGTGCATTTCATATGCATGTCAAGTATTAATCGTAAAACATTTAAGCGAGCATCAATTTCGAATTCTTCTTCTGCTCGTCGTCGTCGTCGTCGTCGTCGTGCGCGTCTTCAGCAAGCACTAGACAACAACAACAACAACGACGAAGTTGGCGAGCACCCCGCGCGTTTGTATTGGATTACAATTACGCGATATAAATAAATTGAAATCAAAAACCAATACGGCAATACGGACATTATGGGCAACCCATTCAGCAGCACGGGTCGCGCGCCATCGCCGAAGACTTCTTCGAGCCTGCGCCACCAAATAGATACATCATTCGGTGCGCAACATCGCGAACGTATCACGATTAGCGCATTCCAGTTTATCATTGCGGGCATAACACATTGTACGTACATGCAGAACGTTATCCAGTCGCCTAACACCGAGTGTTCGCATTTCGAAGCCATCTACTGTCAAATTTCGTTTCTGACAGCTGCCACAGCGTTGCGATGGCAACCAAACAACCGGTGCATCATGGGAAAAACAAAAACGCAGCGTTTTCAATATCAGGTGTTGAATTGGCTTGAGGACGATGCCAAAAAGACAGAAGGCGAAATGCTGCGCATCCGAAGAGGTCATAATGATCATAATATGGCGTTTCATTCTCTGCATGTTTCGCCAGCATGTATCCCATGTGAAATGATTTACGGGCGTGTTTGCGTTCCCAAACTGTTCCCGCATCATGTGCAGCGGTGCCTTCACAGGCATGTACCGCCGTTTTCCGGCTACGTGAATCAGCGCAAATGCTAATCCACAGCGCGACGAAGAACCGCAGAAGAACAACGACTGATGCGACGTGCAATTCTGCGTTCGCATTACGTTACGTGAATAGCTAATCGGCGGCGGATGGTTTGTTTCAGCCACTGCCATGAGAATCGGCATCGTTGGGGCCGGCGTCTCCGGACTGGCGTCGCTGAAGAGCGCCGTCGAAGAGGGCCACCAGGTCGTCTGCTTCGAGCGCACCGACAGATTGGGCGGCTGCTGGAGCGGCGACGAGCGCACCGGAGTGGATGAGTACGGGAATCAGATTGTTCATGGAATGTACAAGGATTTAACGTGAGTAATCCCTTTTTACAATTTTTTTTGAAAATTTTTGGTGTAAATTATGATTCATTATAGGCAACCATTCATGTTTTGCAAACAGAGGTGTTTTCTGTTGCATATCTTTCAAATATTTTTATTCAAAATAATTATTATTAACAATCAAACGTAAAAATCAAATACACACATGAAATTTAACCAAAGGGTTCTCAACGTTTTATTCTTAACCTACGGTTATTTTGTGTTACCTTTTTTCCTATTTTAATCATGAAATTTCTATCAGTTGTTTCTCAGTAAGTAGAGGCTCTATAAAAATAATTCTGACACTATTTTATTGCAAATTTAATCCACTTTCAAATGCCGTTTACAGATTTGCAAAATTCCTTCCGGAAATGCTATTAGTATTGTCGTCAATTTGGTTAGACCAAATGATCCCAACTACTTAATCCTTTATGTATTATCTCGGGACCGGAAGTCCAATCTGGATAATTCAGATCCTAATTTTTAGGTAATTTAACGTACTTTCGATTGGTGTTTAAACATTTGCAAAATTCCATCTAGAAATGCTATTGGTATTGTCGTCAATTTGATTAGACATAGTGATCATGATTATTTTTAATTGCAATTTTTCCTGTTTTTAATCATCAATTTTCTATCAGCTATTTCTCAGTAACTAGTATATTAATAAAAATAATTCAGACATCATTTTATTGAAAATTTAATCCACTTTTTAATGCCGTTTCTCGATTTACAAAATTCCTTCCGGAAATGCTATTGGTATTGTCGTCAATTTACTTAGACATAATGATCACAACTACATAATCCTTCATATATTATTTCGGAACTGGAAGTCCAATCCGAATAATTCAGACGTTAATTTTTAGGTAATTTAATGTACTTTCAATTGGTGTTTAAACATTTGCAAAATTCCATCTAAAAATGCTATTGGTATTGTCGTCAATTTGGCCAAAAATGATTATTTTTAATTACAATTTTTCCTGTTTTTAATCATCAATTTTCTATCAGCTATTTCTCAGTAAGTAGTGTATTAATAAGAATAATTCAAACATCATTTTATTGGAAATTTAATCAACTTTTAAATGCCGTTTACAGATTTGCAAAATTCCTTCCGGAAATGCTTTTGGTATTGTCGTCAATTTGACCAAAAATGATTATTTTTAATTGCAACTTTTCCTGTTTTTAATCATCAATTTTCTATCAACTATTTCTCAGTAAGTAATCCATCAATAAAAATGATTCAGGCAGCATTTTAACGTAAATTGAATCCTTTTTCAAATGCCGTTTAGAGATTTGCAAAATTCCTTCCGGAAATGCTATTGGTATTGTCGTCAATTTGCTTAGACGTAATGCTCACAACTTCTTAATTCTTTATGTATTATTTCGGAACCGGAAGTTCAATCCTAATCATTCAGACCTCGATTTTTGGATAATTTAATGTACTTTCGATTGATGTTTAGTCATTTGCAAAATTCCTTCTAGAAAATCTATTGGTATTGTCGACAATTTGACCTAAAATGATTTTGATTGCCCTTTTTCTTATTTTTAATAATTTTCTGTCTGATCTAACACAGTTTACAATGGAATCATCAAGTATCATTTATCAATTAATATTTCAATTAAATATCAACCACTAATTTTTCTTCAGGACAAATCTTCCCAAAGAAGTAATGGTCTTCGAAGGACTGGACCATGAACCATACGAGAAATCCTTCATCGGACAAGCAAGAGTCTACAAATATCTGCAAGCCTACGCCGCCAAATTCAACCTTGCAAACTACATCAACTTCTGCACTGAAGTCCTCTCCATCAACCCCCTCAGCAACGCCCCAGAAACCCGCTGGAAGCTGATCGCGAAAGACCTGAAGACTGGCAAACAAACCGCGCATGAATTCGACGCTCTGATGGTAGCACCAGGTCACTTCAACCACAAGGAAGTCGCCAAAATCGACGGAAGCCAACTCTTCAAAGGCGTCCAACTGCACAGCAACGATTACAGGAACGCGGCGAATTATTCCGGGAAGAAAGTCATCGTCATTGGAGCCGGACCTTCTGGAGGAGACATCGCCAAAAGAGTCTCGCACCACGCAACCAGAGTGGTGCAAAGCATCAAACCCTCAAGTCCACGCTTCGTCCCCGTGTACAAAGACGTCGTCGAGAAGGGCGAAATCACCAGGTTCGACGAACACGGAGCGCACTTCGCCGATGGAAGCTACGAACCCGCTGACGCCGTCATCTTCTGCACGGGATACACCTACACCGTTCCCTGCTTGACTCCAGAATGCGGCATCACCATCGAAAATAACTGGTTCAAGCATCTGTATCGACATTGCATCAACATCGAGCGACCGTCGATGGCAATCATCGGACTCCCGTACGGAGCTTCTTTGTTCCCTTTGGTGAACTTCCAGGTGAATTCTTAGGGAAACTCTAAGCAAGTTGAAGAAGTGTAAAAATGTATTTCTTCCAGGCGCGATACTACCTCGCGTACTTGGGTCGTAGATTCCAGTTGCCTTCGAAGGAGGCGATGCTCCAGAGCATCCTCGAGGAGAATGCGGCCCGTCGCGCCAAAGGCATCCCGGACCGCGCCTTCCACAGCTTCCCGGACTGCGGCCGGGCGCTCTGCGACGGGATGGCCAAAGAAGCCCGGATTCGACCCACTCCAGCCGTCATCTTCAACATCATGGATGCACTGCATGCCAAGTGGAATGACACCGACGTCTTCGACATCGTCGACGAGGAGACGTTCACCAGGACAGAAGTCTAATAAAATATTAAAATTTTTTAAATTTTAAAATATAGAATTTAAAATTTTAAAATTGATGTTTACTACTCTTACTCCATATTCAGTTTATCTCTTAAATTTTACGAGGCTGTTGATCACTTCAACCCATTGATCTATCGATTCCTTGCCGGGTCAATAATCCGCATTACTGGATCGCACTGGTAAATCCCATGCAGTTGCTCGAAGATTGGTGCCTGATGTAACGCGATCCGAATTTCGATCGATTTTTTGGGGACAGCGCGAATACGATCTAGCCTAATTCCCGATGCACAATTATCTCGTTTGTGGAGTGTTATCGCCGCGTTCGAATAATCACGTCGAAGGAATTTATTGCTGGGGTCATCTACATACATCGACGACATTTTTGGGCGCTGTGCTGCCAAGTAGTGATTGTAAATACACAATTGAAGTGGCGGACTCATCGAGATTAGATCTAACGTGACCTGAATTTTGATAACAAATCTGCGCTGTTTTGTATCAAAACAATTTCGGGTTGAGTAGTGCGTGCGAATTTTTAATTGGTTTCGAGGTGACATTCAATTAACACCTTGATCTCCTTGATTTTCAGGGATAAATCCGAATTCTAGGATTCCATGCAAAGGACAAGGAATTCCAATACTTGACCTGCAGGATTCATTTACAATTGTGGAAAAATAATGAAACAAATTTTTAATAACATCAAGGTAGGATAATTTGATTTCAAAATAATGTTTGATTGCTTTAAAGTTCTTTTATTTGATGGTTAGTTATTGTACAATATCCAGGAAAATAACTTACAGACTTCAAAATTTAACAAGAAAAAATATTTTGATGTTTCAACTTTGAAAAAATGTTCATCTCCTCATTATTGATCCTGGAAAATTTCTCATTTTTTGCTAATCAAAAATACAACAACTCCGGATTTGAATTTTCTATATAAGTCACATATTTTTCAATGTTCAAGTGGAAAATTTGATTCCTCTTCGAAAATTTTAAAATTTATATGTCATTTTCTTCTTGAAAAACTTCAACTTCAGAAATGCTGCAATTTCGATGCTTTATTTTGCAAAACGGAAAAAGGTACAAAAAATTATAATTATTCGCAAGGTTTTTTTGAGAATAATTGAATACGTTTTCAAAAATTGTCTATCCTTTTTAGTTATCGCGCTAAAAACAAATCTTGAATTTTTGCAATTTTTGAAAAATCCGCATAACTTTTTTATTCAGCTTAATGCTTAATATCGCAAAGGGTTTTTTTATGAAATAAATAGCTAAAATTTATTATTTATTAATTATTCACAATGTCTTTTTTAGGAAAAATTCAAAGTCGTTTTCAAATATTATCTATCATTTTTAGCTATCACACTATAAACAAAAGTTAAATTTTTGCAATTTTTGACAAATCCACATAAATTATTTATTCCACTTCCATCGCAAAATGTTTTTTATGAAATAAATAGTGAAAATTTATTATTAACTAATTATTCGTCGTAATGTCTTTTTGAGAAAAATTCAATGCTGTTTTCAAAAATTATTTATCATTTTTAGTTATCGCACTATAAACAAAACTTAAATTTTTGCAATTTTTGAAAAATCCACATAACTTATTTATTCCGCAAAGTGTATTTTGGGAATTCAAATTTGAGAAAAATACAATGCCGTTTTTAAAAATTTTCTATCGTTTTTAGTTTTTACGCTATAAACAAAAGTTCAATTTTTGCAATTTTTGAAAAATCCTCATAACTTATTTATTCCGCTTAATATCGCAAAGTGTTTTTCATGAAATAAATATCTAAAATTTATTATTTATTAATAATTTGCAATGTCTCTTTTGTGAAAAAGTTCAATGCCGTCATAATTATCTATCATTTTTAATTATCGCGCTATAAACAAAACTTCAATTTTTGCAATTTTTTTAAAAATCCCCATAACTTATTTATTCCACTTAATATCTCAAAGTTTTTTTTGTGAAATCTTTTTTCAGAAAAATATAACGCCGTTTTCGAAAATTGCCAATCGTTAAATTTTTGCAATTTTTGATTGATTGAATTCTCATAACTCATTTATTCCTCTTAATATTGTTTTTTTTTTGTGAAATAAATAGCTAATATTTAAGTCAGATCTTACACATTTACATTTATTTTAAACAGAAAAAAAATATCAGATTTATTTGTATTTAAAAAATTCAAATTTTTGTCATATAACACAAAAATCAAACGTTAATTTTTTTTTTTCATCTGTCCTATTGAAATCTAAAAAGTGTATCAATAATCCAAAAACTAAATTTAATTAGCTAGCGAAATAAAAAAAAAGTTATGATACTTTTTTGAAAATGGCAAAAATCGAACGTTGTTTAAAGCGCAAAAACAAAACGCGATAGAAAATTGATGAAAACGGTAATAAATTTTATATGTTGAATTTTAAATTATTTATTTATTTAAATGTTTAAAACTATCCGGTGGAAAATCCATCGAGTGTCTTTAATAATTAATAGCAGTTTATGATCAACTAAAACAAATTTTAAAATATGTTTTGAACATTGGCCAAGAAAACTATCATTCAAATGTTGCAAACTAATAATAAATAACTTTACATCAATCTACACACCATAAAATGTTGGGTCAGGTCAAATATAATTGCAGACCACACCCAACTTTAAGAAAGTGCAAATTGAAGTCGCTTTTTCAAAAAAAAACGACGCAATTTTGCGCTCATTTCGATTACGCCAGATCAATTAATAATTATATCTCTCAGCGAGTAAACAAGCCTCATTAAGACACGTTCTCGTTAACACCAATTCCACGCGTGAGGATTTACGTTCGGTGTAAACATCAAAAATTACAAAATAATTTCCACTCGATTGGAGAAAACAAACTACAAACAACAAACTTGTAAAAAGTTTAGTGTTTACGTGGGGATATGTCGAAAAAGGGGCTCGTTATCAACAATTGCATGACGTTTCTATTACATCAACATTCAGTCAGTTGAAAAAATTCAAAAAAACAGCAGATCTTTGACGTTTTTGTTTACAATTGGCACATGTAACTGAAATCTGTTAATTGAGAGATTAACAACCGGGTGATATTCCTCTTGAAGCGGAGGAATTTTCGAATCAATGCCGTTGATTTGTTCGATGGATCGATGTAAACATTGCAAGTTGTAAACATTAGAAGTGTTTACGCATTGTGCGAAATGCGATTGCAAAATGCGAACAAAGCTTCGGTGACTTTCCGCAATGGAAATTACCGAAATCCAGCCGGCATATTAGTTAACGATTTTTGGCAACAGTTCGATTGGATGGATGGTTTATGCGATTGTGTACGAGTCGGGCGATAACAACAAATGGCAAAAGTTAAGAGGTTACGCTCCTACACTCTCGAATCCGTCGACGACGACGACGACGACGACGACGACGTCGACGACATCGTTGATATAATAATGCGTGGTGGTGGTGTGTAATTGGAAAGAGTTTTCTCCAAAGTCTCGCCGACGCGCATATATATAAATCCAGTCGGACGCCGTCGAAATTCATCAGTAACGCGCCCGCAATTAAGACGAGTCAATCACCAGGAGTCCCTCCGACATAGAGATAATTTATAACGTGCAGCGAATCCGTTCGACACGCCGCATTTGTTTGCAATTTGTAATCTATTCGATCGGTCCCGAGTTGCAACTCCGAAAAGAAGATGTCCACGAAGAAGGTGGCCGTTATTGGAGCTGGGGCTGCAGGATTGGCCTCCGCAAGACACCTCATCGCCAGCGGGCTCGAATGTTGCGTCTACGAGTTGGCCCCCGATTTGGGGGGCACCTGGTTGTACACGGATGATGTTGGCAAGGATAAATACGGTTTCCCGGTTTATTCGGCCATGTATCAAGGACTCAAGTGAGTACATCCTTCATTTTCCATGCTTCAAAGTCCTAAAAGTTCGAAAAATCATTGCTGAAATGCATTTTCAAATCAGGCAGTTTAAGAACTTTTAAATAATCAAATATTATAAAATATTACATGAAAACACAAAATTACATGATAACAGATTAAAAATTAATTATGATTTTAAACAAATTTTCTTATCTTATATTAAATAATTTTATTCATCAAACATTTAATAAGTTAAGAAGCTTAAATCAGTGCTTAAGTTAGTTTAGATCACATTTTCAAGTTGAATAACAATTTAAAAACTGTTAAATAATAAAATTTTATTTGAAATTACTTTAGAACACAAAGTTACAAAAAAATAGACTTAAATCTGACTATAATTTCAGAAAGTTTTTCTAAACTTATATTACAATTAAACATCTAACTTTTTGAAACTTAAATAAGTGCTTCAGTTGAATTCTTCAGATTATCCTGTAATCAAAATTACATGTTCAAGTTAGATTATAATTTAAGAACTATTGCATAATCAAATTCTACTTTACATTAAATTACAGTACAAATAAGTTACATGAAAACAGACTTAAAACTAATTAAAATTTCAGAAATAATTTCTTATCTTATATTGAAATTTTAAAACATGAAATTTTTTGGAACTTGAATTCCTCAGATAAATCATTATTTTGATTACAGTCAAGTCAGATTACAGTTTTCAAACTGTTAAATAATCAGATTCAATCTGATATTGTATTAAATTACAAAGTTTTATGAAACCAATTTGAAACTAATTAAATTTCAGAAAGATTTTCTCTTCTTATGTTAAAGTTTTGAACATCAGCTTTTTTGAAACTTGAATTCCTCAGATCATCTTAGTTTTGATTACATTTTCAAGTTAGATTACAGTTTTCAAACTGTTAAATAATCAGCTTCAATCTGATATTGTATTAAAAAAACAAAGCTTTATGAAAACAATTTGAAACTAATTAAATTTCAGAAAGATTTTCTCTTCTCATGTTAAACTTTTAAATATCAACTTTTTTGAAACTTGAGTTCCTTAGATCATCTTAGTTTTGATTACATTTTCAACTTATATTACAGTTCACAATTGTTAAATAATCATATTCAATAAACAGACTTGAAACTAATTAAAATATCAAAAAGATTTTCTCTTCTTTTATTAAACTTTTCAATATCAAATCAAATATGAATCTTAAGTATGTCAAATAAGTGATTCAATTGAATTTTCCAAGTTGTCATAGTGATGCTCACATTTTCAAGTTGGATTATAGTTTAAAAACTTTTAAATAATTAACTTCAGTCTTATATTGCAATAAATTACATATTTACATTAAAATAGACTGAAAATTAATTGAAATTTCAAAAAAATGTCTCTTCTTATGTTAAACTTTTGAAACATCAAACTTTTTGAAACTTAAGTAATTTAAATAAGTGATTCAGTTGAACTCTTCAGGTTATCATGGTTGAAATAACATTTTTAAGTTAGATCACAGTTTACAAACTGTTAAATGATTGAATTTTGCCTAAAATATCATTAGAATACAAAATTGCAAGAAAATAGCTTTAAAACTAATTATAACTTCCAGAAAGTTCCTTTTATATTTTGCTAGACATTTGAAGCATTGAGGATTCTATTTTTTAAGTAGCTTAAGTTAGTTCTAAAGTTAAATCCTTCATATCATCATAATTAATAAAAAGAAGAACGTTAAGAACGTTAAATAATTTCAAAATATTGAAAAACAAAATTCCAATTAAAAACTGCCTAAAAATTTATAATAATTTAAAAAAAGGCTTTATCTTATTTTAAACATTTGAAACACATTAACAAACATTTTGTAACTTAATTCAATTCCTCACGTCATTATAATTAAAGTTTCATCATAGTTTCAAAACTTTTAAATACTCTAATTTCTCCTGAAAAGTATAACAAAACTTCCATGAAACTAATTGAAACTCTAAAAAGTCATCGTTATCAGTACAAGATATTAAAAACAACAACTTTTGTAACTTAAATAACATCAGTGCTTAATTTAACAACAACTTTAATTATTTCAAAATGATATCACTTTCTAAACTTTTATTTATCTCAATGTAACATAAAGAACCAATTATAAAGAAATCATCATTGAACACTTTCTCTAATCATGATAACCCAATGGAATTCTCTGTAACAACTTGACAATGAGATATAAAAACAAAGAGTTAATTGATGTCTATATATTCCACAAGGAAGCATCCGAAAGTCATCCTTATTTGAAAAAATCATTTAGATTTTACTCGTTTAAGGTTGGCGTCTGAGGTTGCACGAGTCCACGATTACAAAACCAACGTATCAGAGTTTTAACTGAGTAATTCTAGAAGTTAGTCCAGACTGATAATGCTAATTAAGATTGAGATACTCTAATCATGAATGCAACCAAGTATTAATGAGTAATGCACTGTCCAATGCTGGCTTGTTTGTTTGTTTGTTTGTAATTGCCTGATTTGGATTGATTTTTTAATTAATGACAACCTTGATTCAATATCTAACATGGTATCAATTCTATCTATATTCAGGCAAATTCTGAAAAAGCAATGAGTTTATTGATTCATGATTGAATCAAACTTAAAACTAAAATTAATTATGAATTATTGTGAAGTAAATACTTCAATTATTAAAGTTAATTGTGAAGTTGTCTGGTTCGAACTGATTTTAATGTCAGTTTCAACCTTAATTCAGTATCGAACAAGAAGTATTGCAAGAAAAATACTATATAATATAGAATTTTCAAAGTTTTTTGTGATATAAACTAATCGAACAGATAATTACTACAAAATCTTATTAGAAGCATACAAATTGTGTTTCAAAGAATGGACTTTGAATAATTACATTGCCAATTATTAATTAGTACAGCAAATAATTTACAATGACAAAATTTTACAATTACTCGAGACATCCAAACGATAAAACTAATTAAACCACTCGATCAATTTGCACAGTAAGCATTAGTCATTTGTCTGAGATAGATAAAAGTTTGTTTTCGGAAATACAGCGCGAAATTCCACGCCCGATCAGAAGGTCATTGTCGTATCGCCGAAATTTCGCCCAACTACAATCAGCGCGCAAATATTCGTTATCAGACTGCCCGAAAAATGCGCCATTCATCCACTCGTTAGGCAAAACATTCAGCCATGCGTAACAATCCGCGCCTAATCATCTAAGCCACAAACGAATCAAGCGTAAACATCAATTAGTTGCCATGGCGATAGCGATTAATTAAATGTTCTTATCGTTGCGCATGAATTTCCTAGTCGACGGTCGTCGTGAAAAACGACCCGCCTAATGAATATTTGTTTTTTAACAAACGCACGAAAATTATTAATTACACCCACGTTATCAATCACTGTATCGAACGCGGCCGGATTATAAATGATGCGCGCGTATCAGCGCAAGACGAAGATGACGGCTTGAAAGTTATGCCCCAGCTGAATGTTACTCAAGTTAAGTCGAGTTTGGTGCGCAATGCATGCAGTAATGCGTAATTAATCTTGCCTTCTTATTGATTTCACGTTGATTTTTATTTGGTCGGATCTACGAGCGTAAATGAATTTGCTCGCTTCGTTATTTCCTTCTTTTTGGGGCCGACTTGAAAGTTGCAGAACTGATCTAATATTCCGCGTGTAATTTACGACCAATCAAGTCAAGTTCATTTTGTAAATGCTTCCAGAACGAATCTACCGAAGGAAGTGATGGGTTTCCCCGACTTCCCGATCGCTGATCACAACAATTCGTACTTGACCCAAGCGCAAATCCTGGCATTTCTCAACGAGTACGCGCAGGAATTCGATCTGCGTTCTTGCATCAAGGTATGAACGTCATCTGAAGTCAGGCTGGGGTTTGGATGATAAAAATGTGGACGTTTTGCAGTTCAATCATCACGTGGTGGACGTGAAGCCGCTCGCCGAGGACAAATGGCTGGTGAACGCCATCGACAAGCCGAATGGCGTCAACAGGGAGTGCGTCTACGACGCGGTGATGATCTGCAACGGGCACTACAACGATCCGGTGTACCCCCAGCTCGCTGGCGTCGAGCGCTTCGCCGGAGTCACCATGCACAGCCATCAGTACCGCGCTCCTGCAGGATTCCGCGGGAAGCGCGTCCTCGTCATCGGCGCCGGTCCCAGCGGGCTCGACCTCGCCCTCCAGATCTCCCACGTTGCTGAGAAGGTATGTCCGCAATGCGCATCTACAACCAAAGAGTATTCAGATCCTTCAATCGTCATCCACTTATCATCTACTTGCATTTCTTTGTTGGGTACAACTGAAGCAGCAATGTCTCTCGCAATTCTTCGACGTTTTGCTTGCGTAGTTCGAGTCAGCGCGGCGAAATCATAATTAAAACCAACGGCTTATTAGTTAATTAATAGAAACAGCATAACGACCTGGAACAAAAACAGCATTTCAGTGAATGCTCGCAAGAAATGGCAGCGCACGAAGGTGGAATATTATTCAGTCGGCTGCTAATTAGTAGCATTCTCACAATATCAATTATGCCGAGCTTTGTTGCACGCTGCAAGTGCGCTGGTAAAAAGCGCGAAAACACTTGCCGTGCTTGATTTGGCCGCCGCGCACTAATTGACAAAAGAAGCTGCTGGCTGCTTCGTGGTGCAACCAAAGCGATTCGCGCCTAATGAAATTACTTCGCATAGAATTCGTTAATTAGGCTTCCCCCGTCGTCGTTTGCTCCAATGGTCTGAAATATTCGGTGCAAATTAACAGTGCTTTAATTGGAAATTAGTTGGCTGCGCCCAGAAATGCAACAAACCGAACGAACGCTGACGATTACTCCGGATGGATGTGATTGCACGTTTCCACGTTTCCTCCATTTCACATTGCGCACGAAAAACAATCGCCATTTTCGCAAATTAATAATTAACGAATGTCCCGTTGCCGAGTCGTAAAAGCTTCCAGCCAACAATCCAGCGTCTTTCATCACGTCGTCGTAAAAATCACCTGCAAACGAGTAAAAAGATGCAATAATCTTGAGATATGAAGACATTAATATTTCCTTACGCTGTGCGCAGCTCGTCGTCGGGGCCGCGTGGTTCGCTTCTAATTGTTTTTGTTGCTCGCGGAAGTTACAACATCGTGGAATGTGCTCGGCGAACTCGCCTGCAAAGATTCATACGGTTGGCGTTAAAAATTAATGACCATTACCGCGTTTCCATGGCTGCGCCGTGAAAAGTTCGGCTCATTGGAATGCCAAGCAGGCGGCCGTAATCGGCGTAATAGCGATTATAATAGTCAATAGCCACAGTCGATACATGTAGAGGGAAAACCTTCTGCAAGCATTTGCGAACATTGTTCACGCTCGTAGTTATTTCGTAGTGATTTCGCCCAGCGCCAACGAAATGAACGCCAACGAGGAAACGTTGTGTGAACCGGCCCCGTGCACTCGCCGGAGCAAGTGCACAAACTGGTAAAGTGCATTCGAACACGCAACGATTAATTTTCATTTGAACTTTCTTGCTTGTTATGTGCACGAACAAATTTAAATTTTAATTTGCAATCGTGTTTGTGGCGCCGCCTCTGGACCATACCTGCAAACACATGTAAAGCACAATATACACTGCACACATTTTTCTCAAAGTGTATACGAACCTATCATAGTTATCAAATTTGTTCAACAATAAAATCCAACTCTTATTTCATGCTTCTTCGAGTTGTGAAGCAATGCGAAACTTATTAATATTGCATCAACCATAGAAGCGGTCGGTCATCCGATAAACATGACTTCGATTAGTCCGATTACCAGTGGGCTCGTCCAAGGTCTGCAACTGCTCCTATAACATTATTTCACTATCAATGCAAACAATACTCGTAAATAATGAGAAAATACAATACCAATCGATCACGTTTAATTTATCTTCAGAACGATGTAATGAATTATGATTTCTGTATCGGCAACAGTGCCCATAACCTCAAAAACACCAACCCATTAAACCCCATTGAATGAGAAGTTTTGCAATAACAAGATTATCACGTTTGTTTATAAATTCCTTGGTGTTTGTAGGTCGTCCTGAGTCACCACTGCAAGGAACTGAAAACGAAATACCCGGACAATGTGGATTTACGACCGGATGTTGATTGCGTCCTCAGTGCAAGCAAAATTCGCTTTGTCGATGGGCACGAGGGTGATTTCGATGTTATTTTCTACTGCACTGGCTACAGATACAGCTTTCCGTTCCTTAATGAGGAGTGCAACATTCAAGTTGTCGAAAATCACATCACACCTTTGTATAAGCATATGATCAATATTGAGAAGCCTACGATGTGCTTCATTGGCATTCCATTCAATGTGTGTGCCTTCCAAATGTTTGACTTACAGGTAAACAATCCTTCTTTATTATATTACCTCATTTATCACTCAATTTGTTGACCAACTGGTCATTTTACGTTGTTCAATATTTCCACATGGTCTAATGTTTTGCATTGCAGGCTCGCTTCTTTGTTTCTGCACTCAACGGCAATTTCTCGCTCCCTACCAAAGAGGAGATGTACAAGGATTTGCACGACGATCTGGAGCAACGCAAGAACAAAGGCTACAGCAAACGCCAGGCGCATCTCATGGGCCCAGATCAATCCAGTTACTACTCCGATTTGGCCGCACAAGCGAATACGACACCGATTCCTCCGGTCATCGTCAAGCTACGAGATGAGAGCGTTAAGCGCTTATACGACGATCTCATTAATTTCCGCAAGGATAATTATCAAATCGTCAACGAGAGTACGTTCGTTAAAGTTAATTGAACTGCCAATCGACGTATTACACTCTCATCTACTTAACCATAATCACTACTTCTAAGTTATATGAACCAATTATTTATGCTGTACAAATTATTAGTTAATAAACTTTTTATATAAATTAGTTTTGAAAGTTTGAATTTTGGTTGAAATGCTCATCGTTATGACATCTATGGTTGAATACTCCAAGCAAGAGCAACAAAATTAATCAATTCATTATACTACACATTTTAAAAGTAGTACATGTACATAATTATACTAAACAACGTTAATTATTAGTTGTTGTAACCAAGTTCAATTAATTATTAATTATTTATTAATTCGGGGAATAATGTACTACTTTACTCCCTGCTAGTTTGGGTGAGTGTTCGCCACAGCTCAATGGTGGCAGCACTACCGCGCGTTAGCGACATAACCTCAAACTCTAACGCATGTTTCCCATGCTTGATACAACTCCATCCATTTTAAGCGCTACCGCCAAACGATCTTCACGTGTGTCGTGTTTCTTCTCTGTGTTCGATTTATATTGACTGATTTGTCTACCAACAAACAACAATGGGCCGAAATAGTAAATCGCCAGCCAAGGGTAAGCCGAATAATAAACAATCGCCAAATAAACAGCCTGCTACCAACGGCACACCAAACCAGGCGAACAAGACACCCAAAAAGCGCGCATCTTTCGCCAATACGCCAGCATCACAAGCGAAGAAGCCAAAGCAAGAGGTCGTCGAGAGTGAAATCGTCGAGGAGCTGTTCTTCACGGACAAAAAGGGCTCCCCAGTGAAGAAGCAAACGAAGACGCCGCAGAACACACCGGCCAAAAATGGCAAGGCAGCCAAGAAGCCGGTCTTTGAGGTGCCTGAAGTGGATAGCGACGATGAAGAGGACTCCGACGAAGAGGTAATGGTGCAGGATGTTGAAGGAGATAGTGATGCTGAAGAGGCAGAAGGTCTGGCTGAAAATGAAGAAGATTCAGATGATGATGATGATGAGGAAGACGAAGATGAAGAGGAGGGGGATGAAGATGGTGATGAGGATGCAGAGGAGTCTGATGAAGAGGAAGAAGTATTATATGCTGATGGTGATGATGAAGATGATGAGGAAGTTGATGCTCAAGCTGTAATTGATGAGGATGATGATGAATCTGAGGAGAGTGAGGAGGATGAGGAGAAACAAGCTTTGAGAACTGATCATCAGGATCGCACTATCTTCATTGGCAATATACCAAAGACTGTTACAATGGAGGGTTTGAAGAAGGTCTTTGAACCCTATGGTACAATTGAGGCAAGCCGTTCCAGCGGAAAGGATGTGATGGTCTCAAATAACTTCCAAAAAAATATAGACACATATAACGCTTATATTCGTTTCGCGAACAAGGAGGATGCTGAGAGGGCAGCTGGAGAGCAGAATGGACGCACATTACAGGACCGACACATGAGAGTTACATTGTCAGAAGAAGCCTACCCAATTGACAACAAACGAACTCTGTTTGTGGGAAATCTTGCATTCCGTAAGTGCTGCTAAAGTATTATGTAAACTTGAAATGCTAATATTTTCTGTTTTCTGTAGAAGCTGACGATGAAGACCTATGGAAGGCGTTCTCCTCATGCGGCGACATCGAAAGTGTGCGCGTTGTGCGCGCAAAGAATACGAATCTTGGCTTGGGCATCGGTTTCGTCAACTTCAAGAGCGCCGATTCCGTTGAGCTGGCAATGCAGATGGGACAGGTCTTCATCTACAACCGGCCCGTACGGCTCGACAAGTGTCGCGTGAACAAGAAGGCCGAAACGGTCGTCACATCCGGTGACTCCAAATCTATCTTCGTTACTGGCTTCCTCCAACGTAAGTTTCCCTACTAATTTTACATAATGGGTCAATTCTTAATTGTCGTTTGTTTGTGGGAGTAGCCGTCGAATCCGACATGATCAAGCACGTCTTCAGCGAGTTCGGCGAGGTGAAGAAGGTGCGACTCATCAAGAACAGGACGAAAACTGGCGGCGGGCGTAAAACCTACTGCTTCATCACGTTCGACACGGTGGAGGCAGCGCAGGCCGCCCTCAAGGGAGAGACGCGCGTCGGCAACGACGTCGTCACCGTGCTGCCCAGCAAGACGACGCTCAAGGACGCGAAGAAGAACAAGGCCAACGCAGCGCCCGTCAATCCCGCTCTGAAGCGGCTGGCCGCCAAACAGATCCGGCCATCGGCGAACACGAAGCGGCCACGTGGCGATAACATCGCCGGGCCGTTCTATTACTATCCTCCGACGCACACCGCGCCCCGAGGTGGCTTCAGCGAGTGGGCTGCCGGTGCGCGTGGAGGACGTGGCGGCGGACGTGGTGCTCCACGTGGAAATACGCGCGGTGGCTTCCGTGGCACTCCACGCGGCGGCTTCCGGGGCTCTCCCCGAGGCTTCAGGGGCTCACGAGGGGGTTTCCGTGGGGCGCCACGAGGATTTAATCGCGGCCGGGGGCACATCGCGCCAGCAAACAACTAAATTGGGCAATTAATCACTATTAAATATGACTCCGTATCTTTAAGTTTGATATTTCTAGTTATATTCGTCTGTTATATGTTTCATGGACCATATGCAATCGACATTTATTTGCATAATTGTAATTGTAGTACTTGTATACTACTCCCCGGGACATTTATGTTGAAGAAATTAACAAGAATGTTTCATGTTAAATAAAATGTCTGCCTTCAAAGTATTTTCGCTCATATTTTTTGTTGTTATGCAAAATGGGATATTAATTTTTAGCATGTACATACTCAAAGGATATGTTTTAAAGGAAATTGATTTTTAGTTTCAGAAAGTACTGAAAAATTAATTCAATTTAATTTGTCTATATTATATTGTATCTTTAACCATATTGTATAATGCAATGTGGGTTGCCTATAGTTTTCAGACATTTCACTGTAAATTTAACTTTGTTGCTATTTTACAACAAGTGAAGGTCGTTTTTATTTGCTCCTTATCTATATTTGCACTGGAAACACATCCAAATTATTTGTCTTTAATTAGAAACAAATGAAATAAGTATAATTAGACCGCATAACAAATATTTTTGGTTGCACCTTAAGCAGGCGATGACTAGGAATTTTTCACAGAGTGTTTGTTTCGTTCAATTGTTTTAATGGCGTTGTTTGTGATAGAATCCACGGATTGTGAAAAAGATTTTTGGATTTGTGAGGCTGCTTACTACACAATATCAACTCGTTTTTGGTAAGTGAAACCTTGTACATCTTAAATGTGTATAATGCAATTCCAATTTCGTGAAATTCACTCACAATATCACACTTCTGACCTGAATTTTCGTATCATTTTAATTACATACATTTTGTACATGCTTTATGTGATTTTATAAGTAGAATTTTTATTTTGAGGTCATCTTCATTCATTTGTCGAGGAATTATATCTATACAAACATGAGAAGGCCACAAAAATGGCTAATATGATTTATGGAGTCATTGCGAACAACTGAAGCATCAAGTAGCATATGAATAGTGCGAGCTAACATCAGGTTGCTAAGTATGTTTTGTACATAGTATCAAGTAAGTGTAGTCTGATCATATGTTTACTACCATTGCGTAATTATCTCGTTATCACAAAAATATTGCACAATAATGCGCATTCGCTCTTGGTAGGCCTTCTCATTGCGTGAAACAAAATCGAAGCGCTCCGGAAGCCGAATGTGCTTACGCGCTTTGAGCTCATCCTCGTCAGCAATCAACATCTTATTAACAACGGCAGCTATGAAGAACCCACGTGCAGAATATCTGTGCCAATCTTCCCGGAGCATCTCCCAGGAATAAATGCTCAAGGGGCACTCCAATAGAGCAAGATTCTCTTGCAAGCTATCATGGTACACTCTCAGATGCTCTTCAATGTTGGCGAAAACTTGCTGGCTACATGCAGAAGTTGCAAAGAAATAGGACAAGTCAGTCACTGGTGGTAGCTTCTTCACCAACTGAAAATCCAAGATGCAAACATCCTTTGGCGACATTTCATGGCTTTCATCGTATCGGAACATGTAATTATGCGTCCAGCAATCTCCATGCACATAGACATCGGTTTCGTTGCTTGCAAGCAATGCTTTAAAGTAATCGAGCTGTCCACCAGTGAAAAATCGTCGAACTGCATCAATGTATTTGCTTTCATTCTCTATTTTAGCATCAAATGCGGCCGAGATCGTCGCAATCAAATTGCGATAGTATCCTGCATCCTGGAGTGATTGATGATTGTTGTGGAACCATTCCCATTTGATTCCATGCGTGCGAAAAATGTCGGGTCGCTTGCGTTTCAGAGCGAAAGAAAACGCATGAAACTTTCCGTAAGCAATCATAACAGCGTTGACGTGCTGCGCATTCAGCGGTTTGTTCAAGGGATTCCACACCTTGAAGTCGCTCCTGGAGAGGTCTTCCATGACGATGAATTCCTTGTTGGCGTAGTACGCTTTCGGCACGAGCGGCATGCTAATGGCAGCGTTCGCTGGGATAATTTCGCGAAAAGCCGCCATGATGATCGTGTAGAAGTTGGCCTCGTTCTCGAAGAGGATCTGAAAGTCTTGGGGGACATTGTCGGGGATTTTCTTGAGGAACAGATGCAGCACTTTATGCGTCCGATCGTCCTGCAGCGTTATGGTGTTCACCTTGGCCATGTAGCCATGATTCGCGCATCGATCGATATCGTATTTGGATGATTCAATGTTCTCATCTCGCGCGATTTGCACGAGAATCGAATTTAATGCGAGCGACGACATTGTGCGCATGAGACTGAGTACAGAAAGAATTAGCAGCTACTATGAGAGAAGCAAGTGACCTTTGCATCTAGCTCTATTACATCTAAATACTCAAGTTATCACTTGATTTTGGATTGAGACCTTGAATACATATGCATACACTTGGGAGATATGAGGTAATTACACAAATGCAAGATTTAACTCCGCTATACCCACGCCGGGGGCCTTATCATGTAAGAGATAAGGAATGAGGAGGGTTCGAGGAGTAACAACCTCGTTAAAAAAAACAGGGTTAAACTGGCTCCAGTTGTTAGCACTCTGTAAGGGCTCCTAGTCCAGGGTTACAGGACTTAAACAACCAGCAGCTGTTACCAAACCGTCAATGTAAGTTAAATCGACAATGTTCTTAAGAAATACATGACTAACAATGTTGCTTCTTCTTTTACAGTTATGCAATTGACTGATGAAAGCCAGTTGCCAATTGCCACCTTCAAGATGATGGGATATGGATCTTCACACAATGTCAGAGTGGAAGAGTTGCAACAACAACAGCTGTTTTTAAAAGCTAAATGTAAGCATAAAAATTCATTGTTATTCTTTTAATCACTAAACAAACTTTGATTATGTAGGTATGTTATACAATGCATATGATGATTGCAGGTTTTGGGTATTGCCCATAAACTTCCAGAAGATCCTATTCTTCAGCATCATGTAACTTCCTGTTGAGAGTGAGGGTGCACAAGTTCCAGTAGTGAGATGTTATTACCATCTCTTCATGCAAATCCCAAGGTATGTACAATTCATTTGTTCTGATGCATTGCATCTAGCTATTAGAACTTGCAACTTTCTAGAACAGTCCGATTCTGCAAGAAATCAAATCCACATACATTTTTTAAATACAGTACAGGCATATATTACTGCTGAATGTTAGACAGTTGAATTGTATTTAAATTTTGTCACAATTTTAATTTAATTGGACATTTACTCCCCTCTCGGCGTGGTAACAGTGGTAACATCTCAATTGTTATTGGAGTTGTTTACAAATTCGACCGGCCTTTGTTAATTATGCGCCATCTTGTAATTTTGCGCTTTTCAGTGTTCCCAGTGACGCTCATGAATTAATGTAAAGAAATTGAATAATTGTGGCGTGTAATTATGTTTGGTGGTGTCATTATTTGCCAATAATTACTGTTGTTAAAGTTTGTGCAACATGGCTTGTAATTTGGAGGTTGGTATTGATACTTAACTCCGCTATACCCGTCCCAAGCCGGGGGCCTTATCATGCAAGAGATAAGGAAGGAGGAGGGTTCGAGGAGTAACAACCTCGTTAAAAAAACCAGGGTTCAACTGGCTTCGGTTGTTAGCATCCTGTAAGGGCTCCTGGTCCAGGGTTACAGGACTTAGACAACCAGTGGCTGTTACTAAACATCAATGTAAGTTATATCAGTAAGGTTTTCGAGTGAATGCAGGGCTAGCAATGTTGTTTCTTCTTTTGCAGTTACATAATTGACTGGTGACAGCGAAGTCAGATGCCAATTGCAATTTTCAATTATGGGATCTTCGTCTTCAGCAACAGTTAATGTGTAAGTCATAAAAAATTCGTTGTTATTGCTATAATCACTAACACAATCTGATTATATAGGTATGGTCTTCAATGCATACAATGATGATATGGTTGCAATTCCATTACAAACTACAAGAGGCCATCTTTCAACATTGAACTTCCAGAACCTGTATCACGGCGTTATTATCATCGTCCTTCCACACAAATCACATGGTATGTACCACATTTTCATTAAATTAAACATGGTTTTGTAAACTGAGTGGAGATTGATTGCGCTCGTCTGCACCCGTTCCGTTTGAACGAGGTTCTCGCGCGCTACTTAAGCACGTACGACTTAAGTCGCTTCGTCTCGCTTCAGTAGTGCACAAACAGCAGACGCGCGCGGTCGTATTGTTGCTGCTGCTCCGTGTTG
>JARJDZ010010723.1:0-29751 GCA_030264555.1 Aleochara sp. GC000083
TGGGATGACGGGCGTCATTAACTGAGAACGATGACGCGGTGCTCCAACAGTCATGTCCAACGATGAGCCCTCAGGATGGAACCCTCTCTGGATGGTTTTATCCAACGCGATCCTAACAGAAGACGGATTTTATTTATTTGACTTTCTGCAGTCAATGTTAATTATCTCGCCCGCACTCGAATTATTGTTTAACGATACTGTTTCGGAAACTTATACTACATGTTCGGATTGCGGACTGCCCTATCGCAAATGTAAGGGATATAGGACGCACTATCCTCTTACGAAAATTAAAAGCTATCCGGGTTGTTTGTCGCGAGCAAAACACGAACGCGTTCCCGAATCTCAGTCCCAAAAGGAACGGCTGAGATGATTCTACTTATAGCACAATTGTATTTACAAATTTGCATGCATTGAAGATGCCAACAAGAACACGAACTCGCAGAGTATTTAGTTACCTCTCCAGGTGCGATAAACTAATGGTTAATGATGATTTATTCCGACCGAAAATCATCTAGCCAATCGCGCGCGATATTCGGAACGAATCGCGAAACCGCCCAAAAGGTATCTAACAAACAAGAGAGATGAATCTTATTCTATATATGTTGCATATTAGGAAAAGTAAAAGTGTTTGATGGACATGTATCCCTATACCTGAAGGCATGTATCTAGAGATATTAAAATAACAAAGTTATGTTGGAGCTTTGAGGTTCAAAGTAAAAAAGTTATGATGAAGCTAATAAGATTTTAAAATTACTCGGGCAAGTATTGAAGCTATTGAAATTCTAATTGAAATCCTAATCAAAATTTCAGTTAGTGCCTAGAACAAACAACTACGCAAAAAAACTATCAGAGTAAATTTAAACTGTTTTGCAATGGGCCTAACATTTTAATTCTACTATTAACCTTCTAAATGGCGAAGAAGAAAAAAGGAGATAGAAAAGAAAATGACTAGATGTTCAAAGAAGTCGTCCGCGTGGACGCCTTTTGAAACATCTAGTCTCAAACCTGAACCACAAGCAGCAAATCACAGACAACTGAAAATAATAGCTCCATCAGTATTGTTGCAATGCATTAGATCAAATAGGTTGTGTATACCTTGTGATTTGCGTGAAGAGATGGTGTTAGCAATGCCATGCTACTGGAACCTGGGCCGCCTCACTCTATATTGGAAATTGGACAATGATATAGAGGCCTGCTTCAAGTTTATGGGCAGTTAGCTGCCATCACATACCTACAAAATCAGACTTCATTAATAATCAAGAAAACAACAATGAAACTGTATGCCTTGCATTACCTATTAGAAAACAGCTGATAAAGATCACATTATATTGAAGGTGGCAATTGCCAACTCACATAGCTTCCAAAAGTGCATTGCTAGCTATGCAATCATGGAATATCATCCTTTGGGTTCTTAAATGCACTGGAGCAAAGTCCTCAATGGACACTATGGATGGATTTCAACGAAATTATTAGCTTTAAAAAAACTGGCTACTTTTTATTTTACTTACCCAAAGCCTTTCAAGGCTCCTCTATGTGATAAGACGCTGCTTACAAGTGCTGCTTGTAAGTTGGTCTCAGAACACCCAGCTCAGGGCTAAGCATCTGGCAGACTGCTGGACGAGGACGGTTTCCAAGTATCACTCCCGAACACAACAATCGACCTGCAACAAACAAATAAAATGTAACAAAGTTGAACCTGGTGAATGCAACTCAATTTAGTTCTGCATTAGACTAGCAAAAAATGGCGGACATTCAACAACGTTTCAAAATATTATAAACATACACTAACATCTCGGCTCTATTTCGTTCCGATTCTTCAACGTGGGATTCAACGCGGAGCAGCAGCAACAGTACGACCCACACGCCTGTTTAATCATTGCTAGTACCTGCTTATGCATTAAAAAGCGACTTAAGCCGAAGGCACTTCAGCAACGCGGGGGAACGTGATGCGAATGCGAGCGATTCAGCCAAGCACAATCAAGTACAAAATCAGTTTCTCACCGAAAAAATTTCCTACTAATGGCTCACAACTATGAATGAAGAAACATAATAGAAAATAATATTAAGACCCAGTTAAGTAAGGTGCTTTACTAATTTGTATATGCCATCACTATTTGAGGGGTCAAAATATTCATTGATGATTAATTGATTTCACCAAATAATACAAAATTGTTTGTAGCACATAATCACACAGAATCCTGAAATGCTGTTGTGCCACAACAAGATGTGTAGCACAGCCTCACTCAGTTTTCCAATGTAGTCTGTAATTGGAGTACATTGCTCTGCAAAATAAATGTACAAAGTCAAACTATACTACTGCACCATGCATACACCATTTTATAAATTATGAAGCAGCCAGAGTTCTCAAAAGGCAGAAAAAGCACTCCTTGATCTGTTCTACTTCTTCTAAATGTAGCTTTAGTTGAAGTTCATCTGATGACGCAATCATCAACAATCTCTAGTTATAAACTGATTAGCATCATGCTAATAGCATGAAAATTTTAATTTTGACTAGGTACTTACATGTACTATGCCCGGAGAAAAAGGAAGGCATAAAAATCAGCAACTTATTATTTGCAGTTTCTCAACATTTGCAGACTTTGAAATAACGACACGAAAGCAAGAGTAACTCTACATTTACGAAATATTATTCCAGTAAAGTCCATAGGTAAGAAAAAATAAAAAAATAGAAAATAGAAATTGTGGAAAAACTAGCTGAACAAGAACTCCGTCAAGTCGGTAAAACAGATTTCATTATAATCAGTTTTACGTCACAGACGGTTAGAGATCGCTGTACCAACCACATAAACTTTTAAGAAAAATGTAAATTTCGAAGCGAAAACTCACCTTTTTAGAAGTCAAAACCCCGTATTTGGACCAAATTGTTTATCCAATTCTTCTGTATGGTTTACAATACGAATCCACGCAGTCAGAAACTGGCAATACACCATTTTCCTCAGAGCCCATTGCAGCATGATAGTCATCAAATTTCAACAGCATACTCCAAAACGACATGGAAGATTCTAAAACAAGAAAAATAATAAGCTAAATTGTTCACTTATTAGAGTTATGGGAATGCATTGTATTTTCAGAGGCTCACCTCATTTCACAATACATACATTGATGTCATTCAGCATGGCACAGCTAACCAGGATGTGAACTGAGGTCATCTCTGTTGTGCCATATAGTCCACAGATGCCTTTGCTGTTCAGCAGAGATAATACCTTGCTGGACCATGGACCTGAAAAATATCAGTGATAAACTTATAATTATAAAAACAATTACAAACATGAGAGAATATCCTAGCAATCATTCATGAAAACAGAAAAGCATAGCACAGAATAGCACATTCAATTTTACATCTCAACTAAACACGAATATAATTTAAGCAGTAATGATATAGCAGTCATAGCAGTAGCAAGTTATGTGTTATTCTTTACCTGAACACGATGAACTTGTAGTAAGTTGTTAATTCTGAATTTAGATGCAAGGCTGAAGAACACATTAGATTTCACATTCTACGACCATTATATTTTACAAAACGCGAAACGTAACCTCACTTAAATGTGTTATGTGATGCCAACTGCTTACTTATTAAATGATTAATCATATTTTACAGTTATACTAATAACTTGCAAGCAATGTCGACCAGTGTTAAATTGGAGTTACATTTGTACACAAACACCCCCGGTGAAACTAAACATAATACATGATAAACGCATTCTTGTCAGATATGTATAAATGGTTGCCTAGTCTAAACGAACTACCAAATTGGAGCCAAGAAATCTTATGAAATGTTTGTTCGAAACATATTTTACAACTAAAATAAACACCGTAAAACTGCGTATAACAATGAACATGATAATAACGAACTGATGCTAAATAGATTGAATTTAAGTTCACAAATAAAATTTTCTTTAACGATACTTTGTAGCCCATTTGGTTAACGTGCTTGGCTTTTTGTTGATATCTGAGACCAATCATTCACAGTACAGAATATCTTTATTAATATTATGTGTAAGTAATTGTAGGTATTATCATAATCACTTTTATAGTTCATCATAGTCATCATCGAAGCGGTTCAAAACATCAGGCAATAAGTACGGAATTTACATTGACATTGGTGAATATGTTTCTGAATCATTTTGGAATGCAATTATATAAATACATCTAAGACATTTAGGGTTGATCAGTTAACATGTATAATGAATATCAGACTGATCATGGTTTGTGAAAGATATCGTCGTTAGATTTTATAAAATTCATTGAGGCACACATCTTTTTATATACTCGGCCTTATTAGTTAAGAACCTAACTAAATTCTTGCTTCATTCAATTTCTAATTAGATACTGTCTGAGCTACACCAGCTAATTACCATAATGTCAATGTATATATTAATGTCGCTATATAATTACAGTTCTTTTATGTGGTTGACAACATTTAATTTTAAATAAAATTAAATGCATTTAGAAATACAATGTCATATCAGATGTGATACAACATTTTAATATTATCCATATTATCAGTCTATATGAGTAATGTGTATGTTAATACTGTTATATAAATGTAGTGCAACATTTAACACCGTTTTAGTTTTAATATTAGTGGTTTCTTTAATTGCATGACAAAGTTCATTTTAATAGTAAGCAGATTGACTCTTCCTTTATGATAATTCTTAGGGTGTATACATTTTATATTTCTTTTTAGTTTGTCATAATTATTGTTAGTATTTGTTTAAGTGTTTTCATATACTTGTGTTTCTTTACGTTTTTGTTATATAAAGATTAACATTCATTTAGAATGCACGTAATGTACATAATTCAAATGTAATTATATAGTTGTTCTGCTTACATTTGTTAATGTGTGCCTGTAATCTTTGTAACTTTTGTTGATTACTGCCTCAAAATAAAATATGTTATAAATATTTACTGTGTATAATATGTAAATGTATTCTGATATGTGTAATTTATAATTTTGGTGAATGATTCAACCTATGAATGATCTATATTTGCTATTCTGATATTATATATTGTGAAATTCGTGTGAATACAAATCGAATCCGTTGTTCCCTTGAGACCGTGTGTCTGTAGCAACTCTAAACAAGTTCTACATGATCTAAAATGCCTTCATATATACCTTCAATTATTTAACAATGCCCCATTTTTGAGCCAGTACATTACTTTTTGAGAACATTCAAACGTTTCACAATAGCATTATTATCATCGTTTCATCGTTACTGCTGAGTTAGTAATTAGCCAAATTAATTAACAATTTGTGTGAATATAAATTAGTTATTATCATTGTTGTATAGGTTATACTAACCATGCATCGATTATTAACAGCTGCAAATATCCGCTGCTCGCAAATAATACTAATGTTTTAATGACCACGAATGCAATTTTAATGAAGTATGGCACTTTCACATTTACACTACGGAAGCACTAGAGTATTTCGACCAACTGAGTAAATTTTCAATAATCATTTCGCCGCCATGTTGTATAAGCCCACAATGCGCAATGAAGTCCCTAACCTTAAAATATGCATATAAATTATTAAAATTTATGGTAATTAGTTTATACACTATTTACATTTATGCTAATTATTTTTGTCAGGGTCATTTTCGTCTGCCCATCGCCAATTGTAATAGGGCAGATACTGTAGCACTGCCTTCCATTCGCAAACGTAAATTGTCCCTAGTATCCCAGCCAGTGAATAGCATACAATAGTTGGTATAAACAGTTTCAAAATTTCTTTGTGCTTGGCTCCAAATGGTATGGCTTGACGCCAATCGCTCTTAGGTTTCTTACATTCGTCAGCCATTTCGAATAAAATGCAATATCAAAAACTGACAGTGACAGTACGCGAATAAAATTCAAAGTAACTTGATCAAATAAATACCTGCTCCTCGTCCGAATTGCTCAGATTACTCAAACTGTGGCACTCGTTCTCCAAGCCAAGCACCTTCTTCACTGGCGTCACGGGATACTTTACAGGTCCGCGCCATTTCCGACTCAAACCCAGACTGCGCGGCATAGCAATGGGGGGTGGGACATCAACCTCCGGATGGCAATTAGTCCCAGATTTCGGGATGACGTCTACAACAACGGCGCGATTGTTGATTTCAATGCATGACTTTGAAAGGGCTTTATTCAGCGGCGACCCTTGCTTCGTTTGCACGTGAGGGCAGAGCTGCTTCAACGAGAGCACCTCCTTTTCGGCCTCGATCTCGTATCTAATATGTTTATGATAGGGTACTTCGCGGTTGCTGAAGTACTTGTGCAAATTGGCGATGTCGTAGCAGCTCTCCGTGAGGTGCTTCTCAACGCTCTCGGACTGTTGCTGCGAGATCTGCTTCAATTTGTTCATGGTGCGTTCGAGACGCATCGATTTCAGATGCGATTCGTTGATGTCGGTCAGATCGATTTTGCACGTGGACTCGGGGAATCTGCGTGGGGGCGATGGGCGCGCGATACTCATTTGTGATAAAATAAATTCCACGGAATTCCCAGTGGCTTTCAATAACGCCAACGCATCGTTGTACTTGAGCCCCAGCAAACTCTTCCCGTCCACGGCAACGATCTGATCGCCCACGTTAATGTTACCCGCTTGATGCGCCGAACCGCCTAAGATAACCGACTGCACGTAGACCTTCCCATCGGAACCTTCCGTAATTTGCATGCCCAGACTGCCGCGGATGTCCTTCTTGACGCACACGGGCTGCAGGACGCGCTCCTCGACGAACGAGAAATTATTAAGCTTTTCCTGCAGCGTGTCGCTCAGCGTCTCGTGGATGTTCGGCAGAAATTGGTTCTCGTTCAGCTTCGACGACGTGCTGCAATCTGAAAACCGGAAATTTGACGCCGCAATTTCGAGACAAAATCGTATTAGATGTGCGTACACTCACCCAAAACGTACGCTTCCGGTTTCGGCGTGGGCGACGGCATCGACGTCTCGCTGCAATGTATCGACATCGATTGCAGGGATAATTGTTCGAGCTCCTCGCTGCAGCCGATGATGTTAACCGCCTCCATTGAGCGCGATACCCTTTGTCCACTTCCGGACGCGCTCGTGCTGAACGCGCGAGTGCCCATTTTCACACCACGCCTCTTATCGCCAGCGAAATGCGACATGCCAGCCAGACAGCTGCTGTCCAGGATTAATCCGGCGCGCTGGCCGAGATTATGCTTGCACGGATTCTCGTTCTCTTTGTTCTGGAACGCCTCCAAATGGTCAGCGTCGTCGCCGGCCATTGCGAAGTCGGCGACGCTGCGCGACCGCTGCCATTTACTCTCGGCGATGTCGTTGCTGGACGCTGAGGAGGCGCGGAATTCGATGCGGAACTCGGTCTCGGCGTTTACGCTACCTTTGTCCAGCGTCCGATTGTATTGATTCGTCAACGCCTCCAGCTTGTACAGCGAATTCGTCTCATTTTTCATGTCCTTCAGCGGAATGCCGAATTGCGCGGAGAGCGACGTCAACGAGCTGAACTCGGTGCGCAAGCGCAAGAAGAATTGATGATGTAGCGATGCTAAGCGGAATGTGAAATAGCTTCTGAAACGTATACAATGGATTGTATTGTGTAATATGGAATTCTCATTGGACTTACTTTTTGTGATCCATTTTCAATTTATACTTCTTCAACTTTGACCTATGCATCTTGACAGAATGCGGCAGTATGCACAGATAGTGCTTGCTGTAGCACAGCGTCTGTATCGTCTTCCACTCGAACATTTCGTACAGCATTGGTCCACATTGGCTTCTTGCCGAGCTGCGTTCATATAAATTAATACCCTGTGCGCTTATATACAGCCAAACATCCTTATGTGTATTGTCCTTGAGTACCTTGAATGCAGGAGCAATCGAATCATCCGAATCAATCAAACCCGGAATGCAATTTAGCAATATGCAATAGTTACCCAAGTTGCAGTGTAGAAATGTCCTCCGTAATGCGGCAAATTCTGTGCGGTAATAATGAAATCCTCTTCGGCCTTGTCGGCGTCCAACCCCATCTTAAACTTGTGCGAACGAATCAACTCCTTTCGCAAGCTGCTATGATCATCTACTACGCAGGACATCGTTTCGGGCACGTAGTGTTCAAGCAGAAAGTAATCTTGGCCTCCATGTTCCTATGAGAATATGTGTTAAATCCTTTGACTAAGCCCAATATCATTTGGCGAAAGGAGCAAAAAATCTGGGGCTCACAAAACATGAACCCTATGTAAGAGGTAATGAAAGTGGAGAGCTTACCCGTTCGTTATAATCCCCGAACTCGGCCTGCAGCGCTAATCCGTCTAAATCAACAAGTTGTGCGAACGAGCAGGGCAGCTGATGCTCGAGGATCGATCTCCTCAATTGCAGATACATCAAATGCTTGGCTTGCGTGCCGCGAATCCCGCGTAGACTCGGCAGAAAGAACCGGACGCGCATAAACAGCGTGAGGCAGCTGAACGACGGCGATGACGTCGTTGTCGTCGACTGCATGGCTTTACAGACACGCGTGTCCGAAGGCAGAAAGACGAAATCGCCAGCGATCAACGCCGATAATCCCAGCATGAAGTTCTCCTCGATGTGTTCCTTCTGAATCACCAACTAGAAGAAAGCGAAGTTATTTATAGCCCCCTATGTTTTATTGTTGAGAAACTTCCCCGAGGGAAGCCGCATACCTCGAATAGTTGTCCGGCTGTTGTCGTCTGCGGATTACATAAAATGTCCACTTTTTGCCCGTTGAGCAAGATGACCGTGACGGTTTTACGCATGCTGCCTTTAATATCCGGCATCGTGAACGCTTTGCTCGGCAAGGAAGCACGCACCACGAACTCGGGACCGACGCATTCTCGGAGATAACTTGCTGCAGCAAGTGGGGAATCGCCTCCAGCGCGATACAGACGTGATGCAGCACGATGGACTGGATTGCGTCGCATTTTCGATCTCTTATTACTATTATCCTGGAGGCGATGGTGGACGACGTTTGCGGGTATCTTGAACTCGTTGATGTTGGGAGGCGGTGGCAGCCGGTGCAAGTTGTACTCGGACTGGCTGATGTTCGCTGGTAGCGCGTCAAACTTCTCCAGCGAGATACCCTCGGGTATGCACATCGACTTGGGGCGCGTCGTTTTGCCTGGCAGATGGAAGAGATTGCTCGTTGGAGGCGGCAGCGTGCACGCGGGGAGCTCCTCCATGCTGGTGCTCGCTTCGCGCGTCAGCTGGTGCTTCGTTGGCGAGCGCAGATTCATCCAACGGCGCGGAATGGAATGCACATTGTTGTTGTTGCTGGAGGTCAGCTCCGAACTGCAAATGTGTATCATTGGAATGAAATGCTAAGATATGCAAGGTCGTTCCCAATGGTATTTCAATTGCAGGAGTGTTTGCAATTTAACATCGCGTAATTAATTCCTTGTTTTTGCCGCTGGTGCATTCATTAATTTGTCAAATGCATTGCAGTGGCATAAACAAGCAATTTCGTTAGCAGAAGACATTGCTGTATTTCAATTGTGCATTTGATTATTTGACTGCTTCGAAGCAAAACAAACTACATTGAAAAAGGACACAAACCTCGCATATTAAATATAAGCAAGTCCAGACTATTACGATATAAGTTTAAACTATGTTAATAATAAACTTTTAGAAATTGTTAATTGAATATCTCTACTAGAAAGCTTCTGATGCTCACCACTGGTGGCGCCACCATCTCTCGAAATAACAAACAATTTGAAATGTTCAAATGCAAGAGGATCCAATTTGCGGCTGTCTTAATTGAGTGCTAAATCCAAATTACCTGCTGCGTGTCAGAGAACGAAGTTCGGGCATTGCGGGCGGTCCCCACGGCGTGTCCATTGCCAATTCGACGGCTGCCATCGCCTCCTGGTGCAGGTCCATGCAGATGTGCGAAAACGGACGATTCTGCTCCCGTCGTCTGCAATAATCGGCGATTACCTAGAACCCACAAAGGCAGCACTTTGAAAACTGAACGCGTGACTTGCTTAAAATTAATGTGACCACAAACAGTTTTGGACAAACAAACACCAGCGCGCACAAGTTTCATGTTTGAAATTCTATTGCTAAAGTTTCTTCCGCACATGGGCCGCGCTCGGGAACTGTTTAATTAATTACTTAACACTAATGGCAGCAATTTGTAATTAATTTGCTGTGATAACAACTGATATCTATCGGTATTGTTGCTAAATTTCGGGTTTTATAAGCTGTCAAAATTCTGGACTAAAATGTTCTTTTATAATATCGATTTTAATATAATTAAATGATAAATTACTTGTAATTTAATCAGATTAGAGGCAATTATTTTATTGAGAAAAATAAGAGTGGAAAAACTCCAAGATCCTGGATTAACTTGGCATTTTCCCCATGGTAGTATTTCTCGCGTTTTTCTTTCCGCCTTTTTTTTATCTACATGATGAAAACTGAAAGGAAATGTTGTGCTCGGGAGGAAAATTCAAGCAAAGCGGCTTTACGACAATTATCTAGACGTTTAAAGCGCTCACGAAACGCGCACAGGGTTTAATTCCAATTTGCTTGCTGTTATTGCTAGGCCAGCCGGTATATTAATTAACAAATTAATGAAATGGAATGGAAATGAATTTGATTTGCATAAACGCGATTGAATCTAATTAGGTCGAGTGCCTGATGGCAGCAAAGGAAAATAACGACGAAGCTGACTTTGAACTAATTCAGAACCATAAACGCTCAATAATAAATAACCCTCTCTCTCCCCGCTATCTCACCCACCATCTCTTCATATGCTATCTAATTAATTAAACGTCAATTAATATGCTCTGCCGGAATGTGTAGAATCAATCACGATGAAAGTTTGCCTTCTGAAATTTCCTTCTTTCCCTGCTGCTCTCAGATAAGATATGCTGTCAATAATGCGCCAAGCTTGGCGCCTTGCAAATTATTTCTGTGTCATTTGAGATGAACTTTGATAATTGAATCGAGTGTCAATTAAGGGAGAAAATCGAATGCACTCAGGCTGCTGCGCACCGAAATATGAACTGAACGATTATGGAATTCGCAGCCATTAAAAGTGGGTGGCCGATCATAACAGAAATCGATTATTGAATTTCCATTAGGACGTTGCATGACGCAGATGAGTATCAATTGTTCAGCTCAAATACCGGGTAGATTTTTAAAAGTTGTACATTGGAAAAAAAATTTACAATATCATTGTAGGCAACCTAACATACACGTGTACATTGTGTTGCCTATAGTCATGTTGCCTAACATTGGGCGCATTCAGCAGACTCACCGGTGACTAACCGAAACATCTCACCGGTGGATTTTCACTGAATGACATAAAAACAGTCACCGGTGGTTTGGCAAATAATAACGTCAGAAAATTTGAGCATCGTATGCCCGTAGAGGGAATAATTATTATTACTCCCTTCGTGACTATACCAATGACGCTTGAAGCTTTCAAAATCGCTTGAATTTATGCTTTTGTTTTCCTGATTTGTTTACTCACCGCATTTGAAAAGCGGTGAGCAAAATACCCACCGGTATCATAAACCGGTGAGTCAACGCTGCCATTTAGTGACAGTTTGCTCAACTGTTGACTGACCGGTGAGTCCGCTGAATGCGCCCAATTTATACCACAATTTTTTTTGTTTTTTAAACATGATGTAATTTTAAAAATTTTCCCGGTATAATTCCAATCCTTTTCTTCACCACTTTGTTCGTTTCATTGTACTTTTTGGTAATTCCATTTATGTGGATGCACATAACTATGGAATGCGAAATCACTATGGAATGTGTGATGCTGAAATGATATTAATAGATAATTAGATTTTTTACTTAGAGGGGAACTTAATTGAAATTTGATTATGAAAAGGTCAAGTTAATTTAAGAATAGATTGGTTTGTGGGTTGAAACCACATGAAAAGTTAACTTTTTGGGATATTTTGATTTTGTGTGGAAATATTAATTGTATTATTTTTTAGGGGAAATATACTGTACCCTAAAGAACCCTTCCACCGTATGAAATAAAGCCTGAAGTGCGAAAAGGTTGGGTGCGAAAATGACGTGCGAATTTCATAATTTATGCTTGCTGGGTTTGCGGGGGCGGCCGGCAACAAAAGGTCTGCGTCCCGATCCCAAGTCCCATGTCGTCCGCCCACCAGTGTTAAGCTTGATCGTCGCCAGCGTCGTTTAAAACACTTTGCACATTGCCCATGCCCATCCCATGCGCTCGAAGATGGATTATTGCGCTCCCCGTTTTCGAGGGCCCCCCTTTCGGTTACATACCTCCCATTCCTGTAGTTCGTAATGTGCGAATGTGTTATCACGACCGCATGCATCGAATTCGCATGTTATGTTCGCGCACACAACGGGAACACTGGCAGCACACTTGACGACACCGAGAGAAAGGAAGCTTCAATGTTGGAGATGATATAAAACACAAATTGCGTTCCAAATTTCATGCATGCGTACGTACGTAATGTTTGCACTTTTGTCGCCAGCGTTGATGGCTGGCCGTAATTACCAACGAGCATTTTCTTGCTGTCGCACGCTTGTAATCTTTGCCATTTCGACAAGAATCTGTTTTGGAGGTTATGTTTTTGATACCATGTACAGCAATTAATGTTTTTGAAGTGCGAGGTATTTGATATCTGCAATGTTGGGTAATTTATCATCTCGTCTTTGGAAATTTTGAATGTGGTATCTGAAGTTGTATTATATTGTCGTTAGAGTAATAAAATGTGAGGAAAAATCAAAGGTGGCCTTGATTACACGAAAACTAAGCACTGAACTGTCAGAATAACGCAACGAAGTACCGACCACAGCGCCGCCTATACCATAATTTCGTTGATTAGTTCATCACATCTTAATGGTGGCGCTGTAGTCAAAAAATAAGAACACTGATTTAGGACTGATCTAACCTCTTGTTGCTTGGTTCATGAATAACCTCCTAGAAATCCAAATTTTTCTGAAAAATTAATTTTGAAATAATGAAATTGGACGGATTTCAATAAGTCTAAAAGTACATTTATGGCTTCTAAGGATTTGCTTCATATTCAATGCGCAGGATGGATTAAATATTGATGTGTAGTGGAGATATTTGGTGAGTTTCCTTTCATCAATATTCTTTGAATACGAATTCCGTAGCAACAAATTACATAAGAAAATTTCAGGATACTGCAGTGATATAAAATCATTGCGTGGAAGAATTCTATAAATAAACCGGATGGCCTGAAATAACTTTAATGAAATGGAAGTAATCACGTTAATGAAGTTTTCCCCAAGGAGCAATAGCGTCGATTAAGAACGAAACCGCAGTGGAAAATAGATGCATGGGGATCCACCAGGAAAATTTGCAGGAATAATTAACCAAATGAGTTTGCAAAGCTAGGCGATGCTGACGCCAAGCGAACGGGCGGGTGTTAACGACTGGTCAATTGAATCGATTACAAGGCCATCATCATCAGCCGCGCACCATCGTCATTATTCCTTGCCCCTCATTACATGCCACCGCCAGTGGCCAATGCCAATCTTAGAACAAACAGGCCTCGAGCATAATGAGAGTCATTAAAGTTCCCCAAAAGTTTTCCAATCAATTCTTCCAACTTTTTCAATTCTCACTAACAATCCCCGCAATTTTCGATTGCGATACGACCAAAATTGGCTTGTACAAGTTACCTAATTTCATTAATTTGTTTCATCATTGAAAAACGATGATAAATTGGGAATTATGATAGAAACAAGTAACGGAAATAGTTCAAGGCATCGTTAAGTAAATGAACATTGTGATGTTAATGCAAATTTCGTTCTAGGGTTGCAGCAACGACGTAAAATGTTCATCAATTTCGAAATGTCAAGTGCTGTCGAATAAACACGCGAATTTGCATTTGCCTTTCGGCAACAAAATGCACCATTTGCATTGGAATAGCCTCTGGCCATCAGCAACCGATTGTCGAGCTTGTCAAGTCGTTTTCCCGAATATCCAAGTGATATTCTGAATGGAGGCCATGTCAATAAGGCTAACACCACTCGACAACCATCACAATGTTGATGTTGCTCGCAATTTTGATGGGCGATTACGGCATGGAAAATATAAACATCAGTTTGGGACTTTGAGAAGATTCACAGCGATTTGATGTCACACATTATTAAAAGAACATCAAGAGTTATTTTTGCCTCATATTGAAATCCACAAAGTCGAATTAAGTATAAGAAATCTCTTTCTAACTATATGATTATAGGCAATCTAACATACACTGTATCATTGTATGTACATAGTGATGCCTATGTTACGACTATTTCTATAATGTAATCCCACAATTTTGAAAATTTATGATGTTATCTGGATATTGTCACATAGAACTTGAAAATAATTGTTGAATATAATTTCCATATAGAATGCAATTAGTCTGTGTGTTTAATGTCTCGTTTGAGGTATTATTTAAGGGTCCGAAACCAAAATCAACAAAATCCAATTTGAATAATTTCCATTATAACTCGGAATATGGGGGTACGAAAGGAAGGAAAATTGCAAAATTCCACAAAACAAATACGCGCCCAGAACGTAAATGTCCAGCTGAGTCCCAGTAAATAAAGTCCAACATCAAACAATAAACGATGAAAACGCCGGGCAGATTTTCGAAGAATCCAACCACACTCGTTGTTTGCTTAACGAACAAGCCAGCGCTGGAATCATATCATACAGCGCAAGTTAACACGGAAACTTTCCTCGAAGGCTGCGGATTAACCATCGGATGTTCGTTTAATTTCCATTGTGAGCGGACCGCGGAGAAGTTCGGAAAAGTTGGCGCATCATGATAGTTGGTTGCCGTAACCGAACCGGGTTTGTATTGGGGTTGCACTTGAGACGCGAAGAGCGCACCTCTCACGAATCCGGGAAAATCATTAGAATTCAAATACTTGTTGCAGGGCCAGAGTGACAACGAAGGGGATGCGCGAGCGATGCGAAAAGTTTATTAAAAGCATCAAGAAGTTGCCAGGTTTGGAGGATGATGTCGAGGGGTGCCATCCCCAGTGTACAAGACGCCATTAAACTTGAACGCGTATTTAGCGGAAGCTGGCTGTGGAACCATACGGAAAGTTTGATGGCTGGGATTCATCCACAGCATGCTGGGAAAATCATTAGAAATTGTGTATATAAGAAGAAAACTACGCAAGCATCTGAGCGTGACGCGTTCAACTTGCCACCTTGCATCTAACAGGCTTTAATTTCTACGAAATTATCTCGTAATTGATTTCATTACGACGTTTACCCGAGGGTTTTGGTTTTACCCAGAATCTGGTTGGAAATGTAAGCTGAAGAATTCATGGGTTTTGGGATCCAGTAAGATTTTGAAAAATTAATACTTAAAACTCTGGTTCTTCAGGACCATTGATTATGATTGAACCAGATAAACCTACTGAATTCGAAGAATATTGATGACAACATGCGACAATAAGACATTCTTGTATAAAATTGGATTTGAGCCCTATTTTGAATAGGATTTTCTCCTGGGAGTTTCGAAGATTTTAAGATGCAAAAAGATTTTGAATAATTCATCCTGAAACTCTAGCCACAAGAAAAACTTGTCCCAGTGCTCAAGAAACCATGCCGCAAGGCAAACTATTAAAACTTGGCTTGTTAAACGCCTAGTTTTGTACTACTAGACGCATTTTGCATTGTTTGGGAGATATGCAAACCGCTAAATCACTCGAATCTAAGTTGTTGCTTGGTTTTGTGGGTACTTACGTCGAGAAGATGCATGAGGGAGGCACGAGTCGTCGCTTGAGGCCGCGTCATCTCGGTGAGGACCTGGCACAAATCGGGGCTGAAGCGGAATGTTGCCGTGTGACTCGTTAGCGTTGCCCTCTTGAGGGTCTCACCGAGGCCGTAGATCCACATCTGCAAGAAGAGGTCTTTTAGAAATACATGTACAAGATATGTGGGTTTACTTGGATGGTTGGAAAGTTGTGGGATTTGAATGGTAATTTGGGGATGGAAATCAAGAATCCATTTCTGGATTTCATAGAATCATTTTTCCGAAGTGATTTGAAGAGATTCAATTAGTGTGGTTTTCTAATTCAGCAATGGCTTGTAAAATATTGTCATGAAATTACTTACTTATAGTTTGCTAAGTTTAAACGATGTGGATTCATTTCAGTTATGGCCATTCAGTTCATTATCACAGACTTCATCAAAATGTCAAGCGAATTTATTGAAATTGTGGTTTCTGAACCAGAAAAGTGGATTTCTCTAACTTCAGTTTCAAAAATAATGATTGGTAGTGATTTTGAGTTAATTTGATTATTTTAGCTCGTTTGGTAATTAAAATTGCTAATTGTTATCATCAAAATCAAGAAAAGTAATATTTTTGAATTTGGGTCTTCAAACAAATGTTATTTGGATAGAATCAAAATCATCTGTAGTGAATTGAATGTTAAAAATACCCAAAAACAAAATAGTCTTATTGGACATTTCTGGAAAACTATAAATAAATAAATTTTCATTTTTACTTGGTAAACCTCAAAAACTTTAGAAAAGTATTGAAATAAGTTCCTTTAAAAATCCTGGGACTAATATCCTGACTAATATTTACATATTGAAGAAGAACAGGATATGTATCCTCATCCTGCGAAAAATATGTGGAGTTACGTGATTTATGTATATTGGAGGTCATTGGAACACTGCAATACAACTCGTATTTGAAGATTTATTTGAACATTTATTGTTATTACTTCAATTTAGTAAAGTGGTTGCTCGACCGGATGTGCTCCACATGCAACAGCAACACGTTAGAGTGGTAATAGCTTTAACCCATTCGAAAGGATGTCACACTTCCGGAAAATACCTACAACTGATTTACATCAGATTGTTGTTAGAGCTTTATAAAATTTCAAAGTTTTTCTTAAAGAAACAGACTTAAGTCTTAAGATTTTCGTGATAAGGAAAAATGATTGCAATTTCAAGTTTATAAATTTAGAAAAGCTAACTAACTATCCAGAATTTGTGCAAAAAATACAGATTTGCAAATTTGATTTGAACTTCTCAAGAGAAAAATTGTAAATTAAATAGTTTTTCTAGATAAAAAAAAGTCTCTAATTTTGAGATCTAATCTTAGCTTCAAAACTATCAAGATTTTCTGAATAATCCTAGATCAAACATTGTTTCAAATTTGGAATTCTAATTTCATTGCAATTCTCAAGAGAAAACTTTACTTTTGGTTTCAAGTTTTTTACAGAGATCCCAAATTATTTACTTGAAATTCTGCAAGTTACCAATAAAATCGAGATAAATGTTTATCAAATTTTAATGGCATCAATTGTTAAAGAAGTTGAGGATTTCAAATGAAATGTAAATGAAAAAATAACTTCATTTCTCGTGAATTGAATAATTGAAAAGTTCCAATTAAAAATTTATCACTACTAATAAGCATTATCTATTCATTTAGATATCCTGACCCTGACAAACTTTTCAATTCGAACCGGATGCGAAGTGAAATCCTCGCCTGAATGAAAATCCCACCATAATACCAGACGGAAATGTTTTAATTGGATCGCATGGTCGTTGGTACTCAATCGGTTTGAAACTGATAACAGTGGAAGTGAACCGAAGTGATTTGTTATCTATCAGTCACTTTCAAGCTCGATAGGCTCTATGGGACTTAATTAAGTAAAATCCCAGAGACAAATATCGTTTATGAACATTTTAGTAACAATAGTCAGTCATTAATGTAACAATGCAGACTTTAGTTGCAAAATCAATGTGGGATTTTTTACTTCCGGATTATGACCTATAAGAATATCGCATGAGTTTCAACAACCAGAAGTGCAAATCTCAATTTTGAAATATATTTTTAAATTTCGGGATTCTAGGGTTAATAAAACTTTGAGAAAATTCGTTTGAAAAAATCATACCTTTTCGACTTCTGTGTCAGTAACTTTCTTCCCTATTCGAAACTCCGGTGCCAGATACCCAGCCATATGGGCACCTGGTTGTTCTTGCTTCGATTGTTGTTGTTGTTGTTGTTGGAAGCGCACCCGCCCACGCCCCGTAAGAAGGACGCTGGCTGGTGTGACCCAAGGGATGCATGAACCACAGGAAGCGCCATCTGAAAGAAACAAAAAAAAAACATAATTTGCATTGATATCAACCATTCCATCCGACCGCATCATGTACCACCAATTTAGTGGCTATTCAGTGTGAAATTGCGCTTTAACTACATTGTAATCCAGATAATTCAGCGCGCTTAGGGCGTCTCGGCCTAATTATAATCAGACCATCGCGAAACAACGGGACGTGAATGCACGCTGCCAATGGCTGGATGATTGCTGTATAAAGTACACAAACCGAGCAATGCATCGGATTCAATTACGGAATTATCAGCAGCCGACTAACACCACACCTCGACGGCGGCTGCAGCAGGATGCGACGGGATGCGTGGGTGGGCATTAACAATTACGCTGGTGCGTGTATTTGCGTGTTGCCTAATGCCGGTTATTGTTCAATAACCGGTAATACCATCTTGACATGCTACACTGCAGATAGATAGACATGGCATGTGGTTTAATGTTGCCAAATCTGCATCACTGTTTTGGGGATGGATTATAAATTCAAAAATTATGGTTTGGAAATTGTGAAGCAAACATCAAGGATCAAATGTAGTTTTACAAAATTATCATCCTGTAGAGAATTTGCTAGAAAATATAGTGTAAACTACTTAAATCATTTTTCCTCTAAAGAAAATAAACAACAAATATTTATCTGCACCTTTTCAATAGTAACTTAGAAAGTATAAAATGCAATTTTGATTAGTAAATTGTAATTGAGCGAGTAAAAAATGTAATTCAGATTGGTATATGTAATTCAGTTTACAACAATTGTAATTCAAATTTGATAAATATAATTGAGAAAGCATAAGTTGTAAGTTGTAACAGCTAAATGTATTTCAGATTAGTCAAATTCTGAATACATCAAATTAAATTCAGAAGAGTTCAAATGCAAATCAGATTAGTGCCACTTTTTGTTAAATAATAATTCATTTTTATAGATAAATTCTACATAATATCAGAATATTGATATTATTAATGCAGCAGTAATTATCACTCAGTTTATAATTAGTACTTAAATCAACTTCAATGAAACCTAAATTACATGTATTTTTTTCCGAATTTCAAATGACAATTTTTGATTACATTTCATGATTTGAAATTACATTTTCAGGATCACAATTATCAGATTTAAAATTCACTACATTTTCATTCAAAAATCTGAATTACATTTCTTCTTTTCAGATGTATTCTGAATTTTATTTGAATCATAGAGATTCATTTAGCAAAAGCTCATTTTAAAACTGAAATTTTATCTCTCTCAACAAATAAAACAGCAATCAAAGTGTACTTCAGATGAGTGGACTAATATTTCCCAAATTACAGCAAATAATTGCAAGTGCTCTCGATTACCAGCTGCATATATATTGACCGAGTTGAAATTGCAATCACTATAATTAAAATGTCAAGTAGATCCTCTATAACTATTTCCATGAGAAGATTTAATAACCATAGATTTCAATATGCTTGATAGTAAATATTTGGGCTTTTAATGAACATTCCAACATCAGAACATATTATATTACTTACATATTAAAACTTTACTATTTAGCTATCGCAAATACATTAGTTCGATTGCCTCGCAAATTGAAATTGGTCAGCTTCCGGAACTTATACTCTCTACTCAAGTGAACTTACAACCTTTGCTCTAATTGAATTAAATTTTAGGTATACAGGAAGTAAATTGTCATTAGGAAATATTGCGACTTGATGAAAATGAAGAGTCCTTTCAAATAGCGTACACATAAATGAAGTCGCTTTACATCAGGTATTGGAAGAATCCCGTAAAGGAGTAATAAAATTTGGTAATAAATAATGATGAAGACTTGTTAGAGAGTGAACTAATGTCCGAGTAAACTGAAAGGGCATTTAAGGATAACGACAAAGCAGAGCGCAATTTTGCTTACTAGACTAGACACTTATAGAGCCATAATAGTGCAGTAAACCGGAAAACGTCGTAAAATTCAACTGGACGTAAATCACAAATGGCGAAGGAATAAATTTTTAATGATTTGAAATTATCTTACATAAGACGAAAAGATGTTCGTTAAACTTAGTCCATGTTTTCAGATAAGATGTAATGAAGTATTTTCGTCCTTTTATCTTTTTCTTGATTTTATTATTTAAACAACTATTTGAAAACTATTTCGTTTTATTTTAAAGTTTTAATGCTTCAAAGGCTTTAGAATCGTAATAATTGATGGTAAATTATTAGATATTCAAAGGATAAAAACAAAGATTTTTCAAGCCTTTATAAGAAGACTTTGAAAGTTTTAATTTTCTCAGTTTTTTGATAGTTTAAACAACACAAAACTATTATGAAAATGTCGAAAAATAAATTTAAGTATTAAATTTAATGTAATTACTAAAACTGTATTTTGCGATTGAATAGGACCATTCAATTCGTGTTAATGGTAATCTACCAACAAATATGGTTAGTACTCCAGGGATAATGGTTTCTTTCTGATGGTAACAGTATGTTTAAAAAGACGTGATGTTTGGGGAAACAGTCGATGGTATTGGGACTAACCGCATTTACAAATCGAATATGAACGTAAAGCGAGGAAAAAACACGGACTGAACGAGAGTTTTCCGGGGGCGGAAAATAAAAATCGACATTAGATGTGCCTCGCAAACCAAGTATGTGACTTTCTGGTCTTTAATAGCATGGCACGCACGGGTAATATTTGAAATGGTGATTTAAAGTAAGTGGAAACAGGCGTGATTTAAATTTCAATCCATTCTCACATTTGGCAAATTTCCAAAAACAGTCACCGATCAAAAAAACATTCGTTTCTAAAGTTTTTGATACATCATTCAATATGGTTAAATGAAACTGAAAAACTATCAAATGAAATTGAGAAATATCAAATGAATTTCAAATTTTGAATTGTAATCTTGAAAACGTCACTTATAATTCAGTATGCATAAATGTAATTTCAAATAATGAAATGCAATAAGAAATTGTCATTTGAAATTCAGAAAAGACTACAAGTAATTATGATTTCATTGAAATTGATTTAAGTAGTAATTATAAACTGAGTGATAATTACTGCTGCATTAATAATATCAATATTCTGATATCATGTACAAATTTACCTATCAAAAACTGAATTATTATTTAATAAAAAGTAGCACTAATCTGGTTTGCATTTGAACTCTTCTGAATTTCATTTGATGTATTCTCAATTACGTTTGATTAATCTGAAATATATTTAATCATTTCTGATATTAAACTTATGATTTCTCAATTATATTTACCAATCCTGAATTACATTTGTTGCAAACTGAATTACATAAACAAATCTGAATTGAATTTTCTTAATTGAATTGTATTTTCTATTTTCTGAATTACTATTGTATAGAAGTAATGAAGAAAATTAGCTAACAGATTTGAAAGCAGATTCATTTGAAAAATTTCAACACAAGTGATAACTTTTTATAGAACATAACAGGTGTTAATATAGTTTTGCAAACTTCTTCAATAAAATTGCAATTGCACATTTACGAATTCCCATGGTAAATTAGCTTACGTTGGCACAACCGAAACGAGGTGTGGTGTGTTGTTTACCACCTAGTTGAACAAGTTTAAGTGCAAAATCCATATGGGAATTCTTCGACGAATGGAGCAATTGGCGACGCAGCGGGAGTGAACTTTCGGCATTAATTCGAGATCGATTGCCGTGGAATTGCCTGGATGCGAAGAAGTTGGCCGACGCTGTTCGCGAATTGAGGAGGCTCGGGCACGTCAGGCACGTTAACGACCCGAAGAGAGAAGAGGAGCAGCAGCAGCAGCAGGACGACAACGAGGACAATATAAATTCGTAACTTAGACAGCCCCATCTTCCATACAACTCGGAGATGGCTTTCACTCAATGGAAGCGAGACGGCTCGCAGACATTCGCGAAGACGGAGCGGAAGTACGCGCCCGGATATAGCCCCCGAATCGAAACGATTTGAGAGAGCCATCCATGTACATTAGCGGACAGAGGAAGGAGTGGTGCAGTTAATGCTTCTAAAACTTACTCGCCGATCGAAATAGCTCTTTCTTGTCCTGCTTCTATGTTAAAAGACATTAAAAATATCCGAGGATCAGAATTTTATGAGAAATTATTGCTAATGGTTTATGAGATCGTGTCATAAGCAATCGTTTTTGTTAGACATTTATTTGGTGACATTAAACTACTAAGTTATATTAATTTATCTCACTCGAGTATGTAATCTAGTATTTACCATGTGTGTTACTAGAGAGTAAATTGCATATTATTCACATGTGAAATAAGTGACGTATTTATTCTACATGTGGACGAAATGAATATCTTTTATTTTTCCCAATCAATTTAGGATTTCTAACAGGAATAAGTTTTGTTTATATTTCCAGGACCTTATGTTTTACTCAGATCCTTTATCAGCTAAAGTTAATGTTGGAAGACCTCCTCTAGGGTTTGTTGTCCTTGCGAAGACAGTTTTGATAAGAAAGGTTTTCCGGGACTATAAATAGCCCACAATTTCAGGGGTTTAACATTCACAAAGCATTCAAAATACAAATTGGTTACAAGTTTAATGCTTTAATGCACTTGTGGGGGTAAATTTTATATAAACAATTACAGAAAAATAGTAGATTATATTATAAGTGTGAGAAATGCAAAATTATAAATGAGTGAAAGATTTGATACACAAATTTCACGAGTTTATTATGGCATTTCGCACACGTGTAATATACGACATTTTATCTTACTGGAGAAAAGTTGATACAATGTTCCAAGAAGCAAAAAAAATCCAAAATTGCTNACAATTAAATCGTCAGAATTTCGTTTGAGCAGACACATTTTGATTATGTTTGCAAACCTTAAAATCTTGATACCTTAGCAAAAATGGCACTTTATTTTGTGAGATGTCATTCATTTTTCTCACATGTAGAAAAAAAAGGTATTCATTTTTTCCACTTGTAGAAAAATATACGTCACTGATTTGACAAGTGAAAAATATTCAATTTTTGTCACTGAAAACACACATAGAAAATGCAACATTATACGCTCCAGTAAGATAAAATGAATTTATTTTAAAATATAAAAACAAAAATAAATTTCCTTTATGATTCTTGCCTATTATGTTTCATAGTAACTCAATCATACATGATAAAAGCTATCAGTTAAAAAAAAATTGTATACTTTAAAATGTTGTTAAAATGTTTCTGTTTGTAAAATAACAATGACAACTAATAGTTAATAACAACTACCATCGAATTACTTTATTTAAACTAAAGAATATGTATGTATGTGGTGCTTTTGTTTAAGGATGAATGTAAACCAAACCTTTTTATAAATTGAATAACTAAAAATAAACTCTTCAAAATAATTATTTTCCATGCAAGAACTTTCTGCAAACATTATATGAAACTCAAGCTGAATTTCAGGAAAAACTACCTCTGCAATAAATATTTAATAAATTCCTTAGGGCATTACAAATAATTGTAAATGCATGACTGACTACATTTTAAAATTTAATTATCCAATCTAAATTCCAAAGAACTTTTTCTGGAATGTGAATATTGATTTCACAACACATTCAAATGATTTTTTTTGCCTATTTTCGTTTCTGTTTTCTGTATAGTTCTGCAAATTTAATTTTCAACAAAATGCAATAAATTTTTAATATTAACTTCAACAAGAAGGACTTTGCTAAACTCTACGAAACTCTCTTTGAAAAAGAAAAATTAATTTTAAATGAATGGTGGATAAATGAACAAAAGAACTAGTTTTTTTCTTGTTGCTATTCTTGTACTTTCTAATTATATCCAGTGTATATGATAATAAAACCAAAAAATAAATTCCAACAATAAAATTGCAATGTTTGCAAGTTTAAATTAAATATGCACAATTGAAAAATGATTCATTTTGTAAATAATGAATAATTATTATTCATCTAGTTAAGAAGGACTTCTTGCTTAAAAATAATGACTGATATTCTAATAAACGTCAATTTGACAATATAAATATAAAAAAGAATTATTTAGTCCGTTTTTCAAAAATTTATGTTTGGTACTAGTTATTTTAGTAACGAGACTTAAAAGCAAAAGATCCATGCAATTTTTATGGTCCTGTCGTTCCAGGATACAAATGAATTCTGGCATTCGACAGGAATGCAATAACATTTTCACCTTTTCAATTAAGATCACTATTTTCGTCATAATTTTTTATTACAACACGTACATATCTCATTGTTCAAACTAGCAAGAATTTCTTTAGGGACGTATTCAGGATAAAACATTCAAACACAAACTTTATACATTCCTTTACAAATACTTCTTACACGTTTGCAAAAGTTTGTTTGTTGTTACTTTCCAACCACACAAAATATAAGTTACAAGCATAACATACATTGGTGCAAAAATACGTGTCTGCTCGAGCAAACATAGCAAAATGTTCGGCAATAACTTTCAATGAATTTTAATTAAACTGCTGTACTTTTCATTCGCGCTGTAATTGCATTGTATAGGACGAGCGGATATTTCAGAGTTTGCACACAATTATGGAATCCTTCCGCCACGAACGAAGCCGAGCGCGTTTACAAAAATTTGTTTTAATCAACGTGCAGCCAATAATTTATATTTCTGCGTTATTTCAATTACATACGAGGCCGGTAGAATTAATTAACAAATTGGTTTTCGCGTATAATAAGGTAGAACAATTCTAATTAGCTGGCTGTCTAGCTGTTAAACGTCAGCTTTTAATTTTGTGTATTTGTAGTTTATTGAATTAAATTCTAGGAGATGATTTTAATTTAATAATTTGTGTGAAATATTTACGAATTAATGGATTAATGCATAATTTTATCAATTATTTTTTCTTTTTATGCTAAGTTGTCTTCAATTTTGTCAAAAAAATGTAAGAAATTTAATTATATTTACATTTTAAATGTATATTTTGTTATTTACTTCATTAAAAGTAGAGGATATAAGATTTTCAGAGTTGTAAACAAAAATTATTATCTCATTTTATAAGTTCACGAGCGCCTTGAACCTGCACTAATATAAATATCAGGAAAATCTACGTGCGAGGCCTCTCACGTAAAATATACGAACCGGGATAAACGGGATGAAGTCAAGAAAAAGTAAATAAAATTGGTTACAACCACGAGCTGCACTGACAGTAAACATTAGTTGTAATTTCCTTACTCGGTTCGCAACGATTTCATGCGGATTATGGAAAATGTCATTTCATGATTCCACTTTCCCATCGTCCTCTGCGCGGGGTTTGATGCGAGAATTATCTCTTCCGATGCGGTTTAAAGTCTTGCAGTGCGAAAATAAGCAAGATACGACCAAGCAGCATGAACAAAAGAAAACTCAGCTATAGATACATCCTATTCCCAATGCAATTTATCCCATTTTATCCTTGATCTTTAGTATTTATTTTACCGATCGTTTATGTGACAAATGGCTGGCGATTTTGTGATCAAATAAATTTCTTCATAAAAATACAACCAGTAAATGATATCTCCATCAACGAAATGTTAATGAGATTCTTTGGAACAATATGAGAACACAGATGGCAGTCATAAAACGCACATTCCTCAAAACATCCATCCACCGCTTTCATCAGTGTTGAATTTTGGGCCGTTGCGTTCACAGGGAAGACTTCCCTTTTAATTACGTCCTGCGTATATGCCTACGATATGCTCTCATTCATTATCATTCTTTGAGTGGAGCGTTTTCCCGGGTTTTCCCCGGTGGCAAAAATGGCGAAGGAAGTCATCCGGAGTCAACGCAAGCGTGCGATAACGAATGGCTGAATTCCGCACGAAGTTGGAAAACACAGCCGGCAATTGTGATATATTCTAAGATGTGTTAGAAGTGCACGCTGCTTTCTTATTAGAGTAATTGGGGCGTTGCGTTTTTCCAAGCGGGATGCTAATTTAAATTCGCGTGCTCGAGGGGTAAATTCTAGGCGTTGTTCTATTTTCCAATTTGAAACTGTATAATTTATGCGGAAAATGTTTGCAATCAAAATATGGCGAGTAAAGTAATGTTGGATAGTGTGTAAATGAATTTACAGAGTACATGTTTGTTTACCTGCTCGTAAAATCAACAAAGTTGGTCAATAAATGGGGATAAATAGGATGCGCAAATGATGATCAAGTGGTCGGTTGTGTTTGTGTAAACCATCCACTACAAACATCAGAAAAGAAATGGGATTCAGATTTTTAATTGAAATTGAAAAAGTAAAATAAATGAATTTCAAATCTTGAATTGAAATCTGAAAGTAATACAAATAAGCCGATTCTACAACAAAGCTTTGCGGCTGAAACGTGCAAGAATGAAGTAGTAGCGTGAGTAATTGATCTAGAACCGGTAAATTCCTCCCTAATGGATTTCATAACATGTTTGACCTTTAAATGACAAATAAATACAAAAAATATATAGACATAAAGTATACCAACATATTAGAAGGTTACAAAAGAAGCAATCTCTTTGAAATGCGAATGATGGTTACTTCTTGAAGTAGGATTCATTCGGATTTTCTATGGTACAAAATAAACCACGCATTGTCGAAAGAACGATAACGATTTTCCTCGGGCACGTTTTCACGTGCTTTTTCATCCCACCACGAAATAAAGGCACACTTTAGCTTTCAGTGCGTAAGCACTTATTTGATATCAATCATACAAGGTGTTTCAATCAACCCTCAGAATTTTTTGGCACCATATCTTGAAATATTTCGTATCGGAGCTAAGAATATTTCAAAAGCAGATTTCTTTGAACACCCCATAAACGCGGTTGGGTATCAATTGATAGATCGAAATTTTATGTTCGTCGTGCATTTTCATTGCTTGCTTTTCGTGTGCCTCAAGTTCCTTCGTACGCGACGAACGCGCGAAGTGTGTTCTTCAATAGCAACCAAATGGCAATTCGCAAATTGTCGAGATTGTCGTCAAACAGGTGTCAATTCCACGCACTCGTAGTATTCGACGATTCGAGCGAGCTTTTATGCGCGTCCGCACTTCGTTGCTGCGAGATGGATTGATTTGATCGCTGAAGTGCGCAAAAAACGAAATAAAGGACGAAGAAGCGCGGCGAAACGGAGAAGAAGGAAAATCAGCAAAGAGTGGGAATAAGCAAGGCGCCTGACGGTGGTGTTCGCCTATTGAAAATTGTGTTACAAATTCGAAAATCCGCGTGATTTATGCTGAATGTAACATCAAAGACTGGGAAAGTATTTGAATTGTCTGGCCATTTCATTCCCATAAATTGATTGATTGCTTTTGTGCGAATTATATGAATTCTCTTTTAGTTTGTCAATTCGAAGACACTTTAATACCATTTTGATAAAAACTCTTTGTTTCCAAAATTAGTAATTTTGTTTGATGAATAGTTTGTTTCAAGGACATACTATTTTGAATTGATTTCAATGAAGTTTTAGATTTATTTTAAAGAATGAAATTATTTTGACTAAAATTTAGTTTCAAATAGTTTTTGCAATGATATCATTGAAAACAACTTCTATTTTGTTGAAAATTTTAATTTGAAATCCAAATTTAATATTGAACCAATAATTTTGGGTAATTTTCTTCTGGAAGATATTTTGATGAAAATTTCTTTTGAAATACTACTTTCTCGAACTATATTTGAACAAAAATTTGTTTTGAAGACCAGGATAATTAATAATTCCTCCAATTCCAAATTTAAAACACAAATCTCAGTACTATTTAAATAGACCATGAATTAATTATTCAAATGTAATTAAATTACAGATTCAAGATGCGACATTCAACCACGAATACAGATGTGTTTGAATGTAGGACCATGTTGACAACAAATACACACACGAGGATGTGAAACGCTCCAAATCCAACAGGAACATGCAGCCCAAACGTTTAATTTTCATTCACAATGTAATTAACGTGGTGTGTGACATGTGCATAGAAATTGCGCTCGTAGAATTCTGATCGTTGTTCCTTTTGCTCTTAGGAACATGTTATAATCAATGATTTACAGAAAACTGTAGACATAATGTTTAGTTCTTTCTGAAGTTTTCCATGATCATAGAAATTAGTTTGCCAAACTATGTATGTAGGAATGTAGGAATTGTTAAAAGATAAAACTATGAACGTAACTTTTATCATGGGGAAAATGTTCTAAAAAGTTTTGATTTTGATATTTTAATGGCCAGAAGGCTGGATAATTGTTGGTTCTAAAAGAAAGCCTAACAAAGCGAAATTTAACGTGAAAGGACGAAGAAATAGTGGGAGTATTTCTAGAATGATCTAGAACCGGCTTATTTCCACTACATCTGAATTACATTTGTTAGTAGCTTAATGGGAATTTAGTAATTTGAATTGCATTTTACATTTTCTAAATTACTATTAGAAAAGATTTATTTTGAATCAGGAAATGTTAAATACCAATATTCATATTATTCAAAAAACCATTATTTTAGTTAAAAGGCAAAAACCATACAATCAACGATTAGAGTCTATCGCATCGGTTGAATTTTGGGAAGAATACTCATTTCTGAAAAATGTTTCTGCATAATATTGTTTGAAATGTCAAGTGAAAACAACTATTGACTAGAAATACTTGTTGAAAGTTACGATTGACAAAGAGCATTCAACTAGCTATTACATAGTCGTTTAAGAGTTAACAAAGAGATATTCATATCATTTTGTCTCAATATTAGTCTTGTCCATAGAAACTTCTGAAAGTCAAATAGGAGGTTCAAATCATTCTCTTGGGGATAGATAGTTGCTACCATGTAAAATTATGTCAATATAAGGACATAGTTATCGTTTAAGAGTTAATGTCACATGGAAAGTGCATTAAATTACACATCAAAATATCGAAAAATCTAAACTACCAAACTATAAGTGATTGTCTAGACTCTAGATGATTTTGATTATGACAGTAACTGTAGGAAAATTTGAATTTTAAAAAAGAAATAGCACTTATCTCATATCTCTATTTTTTATTGTTATATTTTTTGTTGGAAAATTTGTTAAAATGTAATATCTTTATTAAAATTGAGAATATATACTTTCCTAGATCATTTCCTACTGGTCGAAAAGCTCAAATAACATTCTAAGATATTCAGGATATAAGAACGAATGAGATGTCATTCTATGAAAGTGTTTACCAAATAAGACTTTATGATATGTTAAAGATCAAGTTTTTCAAAGTCGATTTTTTGGAAGATTTATATTTCTAGGGTAAATGATAAATCAATCTGAAGGGCAGATTTGACCGAAATTTAAAATGCGAGAGGACATTTTCCAAATTCAAATCACCCCTCTTTGATAATAACAACAATTCCTTTGGAAACCTTCGAAAATATATAAATTCAAACGTACATATTGAAATACTAAAACGCAATGAAATCATACTTAAATTATATCCTTTGAAACCACGAATATATTCACTACAAAACAGTGGTGTAAATACTTTGAACACATTTGAAATTTCGCCCAAGAACTTTACGAGGTTCACTCATATAGAGAATCATACAAGCACCGAGTAGTGGAAATGTTGCCGGAGTTTGATGGCGACATTATGCATTCCACAAGCGTCCTGCTGCAGGAGGAGTTGTCGTGTTGCACTCGACGTTGTGCAACTGGTTGGTGTGTTTGTGCGGTTTGTCCTATTAGGACTCTTGTGCGAGCAGCAGCATTCAAGCATTCTG
>JARJDZ010010727.1:0-42636 GCA_030264555.1 Aleochara sp. GC000083
TCTAAGTAGAATGTATGGATGAGGTCGACTCGCTGTTACATGTCAAGCATCCTAATCCAGTTACGTAATCTTAGAAATCGTGCACGAATGCACCGAACGCGAGCTTTCGTCCTGGTCGGAAGGCAGCTTTCGATTTAGCTCTGAGGACGCGCGAATGAAACGTTACTCGAGCTGCGTTCATGCAACGACCATCGAACAGACACTCATGTCATACGCCCAGTGCCGAAGAGATTTGGCTTTATGCGACGTAAATGTCATGTGCCAGAAGCAACTTGGCTCAAACCACACCAATGTCAATTATCCACCACTGGGAGATTAGTTAATAAAAATGTTCATTCTAGAAATTGCGAGAAACTTAAATTGGCATAAGGAGCTCTTCCGGAATTTATTTACTCATACAAGTGCTTGAATTCAAAGCTGACGGTTGGAGTAAATCGAGCCGAACCCAAAACCGAAATTTCAGCAACAAACAAGTTGGAGTTAACGACATTAGGTTCGAATTGGGGTCCACTTCGTATTGCAACTATTTTGGTCGCTGATGGTTTCCAACCGACTGCCTACGGAAAACCACACGAGCATTTATGGTCCGGGTGCAAAACAGGATAACATTAATTTAGGTGCTATTATTTGCCAAGCATTTCCAACATTCGCACGTTTCCTTCCAATAAATCGGTTTAAAATATAAAATCTAATTTTCATTTCCTCCCTTAATCATCACTTCAATCCTTTTTTATATGATTTATAAAAAATATTATAATAATGCTATTAAAAAATGCAAATCCTGGCTACATTTTTTTTGCACTCATGACTTTTTTGTTACTTTTTGTTGCGATTTATCATCACCATTTCCAATACTTGGTAGAAACATAACATAATAGAATATAAATGTAATCTAAATATTATCTGAAAACCAGGATATAAAATGGACCGTTAAAAATTATGCGCGGTGGTATAAAAAAATAAAATACGAAACGAACGCAAAGGACAATAAAACATTGCGACCGATGTGCGACAGCAGTTTATCGCGTTATTATCTTCCCGTTCGCTGATGGAGTCACTCAGCGAGGACTCGTCCTGCAGGATGCGTTCCAGGATTCGGGAGCGTGCGGAGATATAGTGCGCTCGTTCTTGTAACGTAATGGCCCCAAAAATGTTGCCCGCGCTTATGGATGGCAATAGTTCAGGATTTAATATTCTTTATCGACTGGGAATTATTCAAATATTTTCAGTGTTTTAGGCTTGCGGGATGATAAAATCCTAAATGATCCGAGACGCTCACAAGGTCGTCATATTTCAATCTTAAGCATCTTTCGATTTTTTTCTTTGTGGAAATTTTCTTTTGTCGTTTTAAGAAACTTTTGAAGATCTTTAATGATTGCAATTTCTATAGCAAATACGAAAATTACACATACAATTTTATAGCACATCGAAAAATCTAAGTTCCACGATTCTGCACGTTTACGTTTATTACGGGTAATAGTCTTTTACTCGTTCGAATTGCACTTAGAACGCGACACTCGTTTACATATTGCTCCACTTTTCCAGTCATCTTCGAGCAATATTTCAGTTGAATCGTCGCGACCCAGCTCAAACGCGAACGAATATGAAACAACAAGGAAGAATAAAAGAATTTCACTCGATCTTCTGTCGCCATCGTGGGAGTGGTAAATAATATTCAGTGACGGGCTTTTGGATGCATTCGCACCGAGCTCCAAATAAACAGCCGAGGAAATTTACTATTCTAATATCTATCTTGTCCTGGAAGGACTCTTCGAGCTTTTCCCACAGCAGCTGCCGAAGAAGAGCATTCGCAAAAGGATAGTGCGAGTAAATGCGTTCGCCAGTTTGCTGGAACATTTCGTAATAAAAATGACATTTCAAGCAGTCGTAATTCAACCAATGCATAATATTCGAATAGTCACTGACGTTATTACATTTTCATTTTGATGCGAGCCGACACAGTTCACAATGGGGACTTGTTTAGTGCCAATAAAAATTACAAAATTTCCATGCTCTAATTTGACCGCATAATTTTTTCCATCAGGGTGATTGAATTTCAATGGAAATCACGAAAGTGCTTAAATGACGTCCAAGCTGGACGTAAATCAGTGTTATAGGGTCTAGAATTTGACGTCTCGATTGGTTCGAGTGAAGTTTTATCGTTGCGAATGTTTCTGCACGGTTATTTCTTACGTCGTTTCACGTTCGCTTTTATTGGAGTAATATAAAAATTTTCAAGCCAAAACAATAAGCAATATCTGTAACTGTATGGCATTTTTAATGTTTTTCACACGCTGTGTTACTGTTATTATTATTGCGGCTTTAACTTGGTTTCATTTTCTTCTGGGGTTTTCTTTTCTTAATGTCACTACGATACTTTGGAAAAAATTTCTGTTGCATTTTTCAACTTCCAGAAATCTAATTTTCATTTTTGTGGAAATCAATAACTAAAATTGTGATATAATAAAGTATGTTGACACAATCACCGTCCAGGATCAGAAGGACTTGCTGCTGAAGTGCAACAAACATGGTAACGTACATGAACAAGTAGCGCCCCCAGCGGAAACGTAAATATCCTTGGAAAGAAAGCACATGACACAATATAAGGAACGACAAATATGAGAAATAAGAAAATAAACATAAAAACAAAACGCCAGAATAGATGTTGACAACAAACATAGAGTCCTGTGAAAGGATGGGAACGCGGATGTGCCAGACTCTTGGGCAACGAGGAGTAAACTAGGATATGTTATTGCTTCCCGGTGATATCCTAGAGAAGTCGTAGTTATTGTGCTGATTACGTCATTTTTCGATGTTGTATTTTGCTTTGTTTGCTTCCTCTTTCTCTTTCCGAAGATATTTGCTATAAATAGAAAATTGCTGTCATGATTTCTGACCGATTGCTCAGGATTTATCCTTGTTACTTATTAGTAATTTATGTCATCATAAAATATACCAAATAGAAAAATTTCTGCAAAAGAATGTAATTAATGTTTTAAAAATTACTTCATTCATAATACAAAAATTTTCCTGATATTGTCTCGTATGATTATCCTTCAGGAAATTATTCCTTTGTAAATGCAAAAAATTAGATTTTGGCTGAAGAATGTAAAAATAACGTAAACAAAGTTAATATTAAAAGCGGATAATTCAAAGGAGCTCGAGGGCGATAAAATAAATTCGCAGCACATTCTTAATTAAGAAACCAGCCAAGCAGATATTTTCCTCTTTGGCAGCATTGGAGGCCTTCGAGTTGAAACATCCCCATTCTAATTCCCTTCTTTCGTTCGCTGGTCATTCTATGGCTGGTGCGTCTTAACTTAATGTTGTTCTGGAATAATAGTTCGGACTCAAACCCCAAAGCGTTTAATTAAATTTACTGGTCTTTTATTCGACGCGTTCGTTGCCTTCTTATTTTTTGCTTCCGTCCTTCCTTTATCTTCGGCTTCTGCTCCATCTTCAGCTGATGCCTTCTTGTTTTGTACGTGCCGACCACCTACATATACATTTTCGCAGAAATCCTTTCAGCGTCCAGCCCTTTCAATTCGTTTCCGGTTTCGTCCTTCCTGCGGTTCTTCTTGTATTTTTGCGTCTATAGTCAAAATTAGATTTTCCTATTTACACCTTTTGCGTTGAAAAGTTAAACATTCCCAAGGACATTCATTGATAGTATGTAATAAATAAAGTTTGAATACATCTGGAGTCTGGTGTAATTATTCCCGTAGGTAATTAAATTGTATAATGAGTGAAAGTCCTTGAGAAGTGGGAGTAGCTAATTAATAATTCCTAGGAGTCCGGAAGGTAAATTAAATTAATGAGGTGCTTTTTTCGGTGCTCTTGTTTGGATGGATTTTTCAATGGGCACGAATGTGCAAAAATCCTGTCGTCTATGGGCGACATTTAACTGCAAGAAATTAGTGCGCGAGATTTTCAGAATTTCGACGATCTCGCAGGTCCAGGGAACAATTAAGCGTAATCAAAAGTGAAAATAATTAATGAGAGTGCCACGCGAAGAGGCGACCGTAGAAACTTTTACGCTTGCGTCTATAGTCTTTTGATGGGGGCGGCATGCGCATCAGGTGTAATTATTCGCGGATTTCTTTCCACGCGCGCTCTTGTTTCAATTGCCTTGCCGCCCCCCATTCAGCCCGACCATGCACTAATTACAATGAGGCTCATCATCTTTCCATTCTTCTTATTGATGATGCCCGTCCTCAGAGCACTGACTAAATTTCGGCCAAAAATCATTGCTAATTGTCATCTTCAAGGCGTTTCGCTTCAATCCGCATTTTTGTTTCCGCCGAGAAAATCATTAAATTTACAATAAAACTCGGACTTTATATCAATTCCATTGGAGATATTAAATGCAACATAAATTCGTTTTTATCTCCAATAGAAATGCGAAAGTTTCGGCGAGTTGCTGCCGCCCCCAGTCGCTGCTATTCCGTGTAGTATTAAAAAGTATTTTGTCGTTCAAAATTGAGTCTTCCAACATTTCCATCCAGGCGTACTTTTCCTCTGCGCTCTTTTTTCCTTCTGCGTTCGCCAACTTATTTTGCATTTCCTTTACGTCTAAATGCAGCCCGAATAAAAATGTCTGCTCGCGCACACGATGACGAACGGAGTATGTCTGAATTAGAGATGGGGAAATGAACGTAAAAGTTCCCTTGTGAAATTATACATTCGAGGCAATAAAAACGCAACTTGATAATGAAATATTGTACTCGACTAACAAAGGTGCACACGTTGTATTTTTTGGAGCTGCGAGCCAGACTCATAAAAGCGAATAGACGAAGAACTCAGACATAAAATGGTGTTGGAAGTTTCTTATGGAACCAAAAAAATGTTCAATACAAAGATGTTTTGAATATTTAATGAACATAAATTTCCAAAGAAAACATTTGTTTTGCTTACAAAGTTATGATTTCTTTCATATTTCTTGGTATTTTCAGATCTGTTTTGTTATCTATTAAATATTCAATTTCATCATCTTATTCTGTGTTAAATTAACTTTCATTTGAGTTATCACTTTTTACTCTTCGAGAAATCTCAGAAATTACTTCACTTTTCCACAGGCGAAATCAATATACAAATTTTCTAGTTTAAAATTGATATATTTTTTGCAAAACTTGATTTTCATGGGAAAGTTCCTTCCATATTCAAAACTATATGAATTTTAATTTTCTCATGTCGGAAAAATTGTCCCGAGATTGTGTTAAGTGGTAATCCACTCGAAAGAAACTGCAGAAAGAAAATTCCATTTCCTCACACCAACATGGCGCGCGCGTAATGCCCCCACCAATGGTGCTTCCGGTTGAGCACCTGAACCCAAATAAAAGAAGCGAAATCAACGTTAGCTGCACGTAAGATAACAACCATGTAACTACATGTGTTGTCATTATACCGGGTGTCGCATATCGCGGCTACATCATTTTTATCGCAATCCTGCCGCCGTTCGGCAAGCATCTGGCGAAATCCTGGAGAGGCGGCGATGCGGACTCAGCTCTTTTCGTATTCTCGGCCGGCCTCGCTCCCGTGGGAAATTTATCCGCCTCTCAGATTTCGAGCGCGCCGGACTTTAAAATGTTTATAAGTGGATTGAAATATAGATATAAAGCCGCTTCCGGCGGACGGCGGCGACGCGCCATTTCTATTGCTGCCGCCCCCGTTCGCCGCCATTCGCCTCCAGGACTCTGCGTTTCCTTTCCGGGCAACTAGCACCCCCGAGTGTGACATACTCGTTCCGGGCGCACATGTATAGTGTGCGTCCTGAAGGTAATTCAGTCCGGAAGAGTGGTGCACGTCGCTTCATGCTTAATGTCTTCGTTTCTAGGACGATATAATTTTTAAAGTTCTAGCGCACAAGTTTTATAACTTTCGAGATTATTATATGATCATCAAAAAGTTCATACGGAATCTTGATGGCAGTGGGTTAAATTAATCAAAATCTAATTTCGTTTATGTGCATGACTTTAGAATCATGAGAAACCTGGGAAATTCAGAGTCTTCAAATGTTGCTTTATTTTTAAGTTATATAGTTTTCAAACAATTTTTTCTTTTAGAGCAGGAAAAATTACTATTGTATGCTTTAGTCTTAAACAAAAATTGCATTCATTTTCGAAAATATATCTCGTTTGAATTTTACTATTTTATTTAATATCAATTCTATTTAATGCACTTTTTCAATAAAATTCCATTTAGTTATCTACCAGATAGCTATTAAGACCGAGATAAGTAAGCCACTATCATAAAAACAGCTAGTAAAAGACTTAACACTCGTTAGAAGTTAATAAATAAGTGGGTACAACTCGACTACGAATACCCGACCAATACGCCAATTTTGGGTCGATTTTATACCCCTCGATGGTGGATTTTATTACCGCCTCCGGGCGATATTATTAGTACAACTATTGCCCCTATCATCCAGTCGAAATTGGGTCACAATCGATGTAGTCCAATCAATGAATATCCCGTTTTTAGCGCATTTTTTGCGCACTTCATGTACGGTTATAAAATTCGCTATTAAAACCTGAATTTTATCGTGCTTCATTACTTAATTCCAAAAATAAAATAAAGGATGCCGGGGAATCATTATTTATATAATTTTAAATTTAAATTAAATAATTTTAAATTGCCGCCCCTGATTTTTATGAAGGTATCATTATCAGTATAAGAAAAGAGTATTCATAACTTCTTAACTAATAAAGATATCGACTTGATTCTTTCATGGTTTGAAACATAAAGAATTTCAATTACTTTAAGTTTCTATAGTAATCCAAATCACTTAATGGGTAATAAGACTAATGAGTTCTAAATAAGTAAACGTCGAAATGAAAAAAATAAACGAAAAATAACTCGTGTACAGCAAGAAATTAGTCCTTAGAGTGAATACCGAAAAACTGCATTACAAAGAAGCAAAGAACATGGGAAAAACGAGAAGAAACCATCCAAACGTTTGTTCGCTCCTTCAGGAACCCCAGCCACCTCTTGTGCATTGTTGAAACCACCCCCAAACAAACTATCGGCTCCAATGAGAGATATCTACTCGTATTTTCGTTATTTTTTGTGCTCCTTCTGCAGCTTCGTGGAAGCCTTTATTCTTTGTCCTTCCGCTCCGCTTCGACCCGCGGGAAGCTTCCTGGATGTGTTCGTCTTGATAAGATTAACGTTTCCTTGTCTACATGTACAGAAATAATCCCGAGTATTGTCATCTCAGATTTTCTGCAAAAATTTAAATTCCCCTCAAACATTGTCCTCTCTTTCTACTGTTTTTTAAGGAATCCTCAGTCAGGTTTTTTTTTGTATATTCACAAAGGATATTAATGACTTCCATTGATTTCAGGATTACCTTGTATAAGAGTCACTGACATGGAGCATTCGCTGAGGGCAAAAAAACGAGAAGACGAAATAACAAAGCAAACGAAGAGCACACTAGATTTCATTCAGGAGGAGTTGGTGCGCGGGTTTCATTTAAGGACCTTACCGCCTCCTCCATCTTTGCCGCCACCGCTAGCGATGACTTACTTGAAGAAGCGTGCAAATACGCATACCCTCACGCTGTACTCTTAGCATCAATTTCCTTCGTGCCACGTCCCACGTCCTTCGTTCCTCATTCCTTGTTGATTTCATCCTTAGGAGATCTCAAATTCCTTTAAGATTTCCATTCAAACAGCGCCATCTACACTCGCCTCCACGAGCGCACTCCTCATGTATGTGAATGTGATTTATTTTTGTTTCGCCATATTCGCCTGATTACGGCCATTGTATTCCTGCGATTATTTCCTTACATGCCTTTCCACTTTCGTTTCCACCGCGTTTTCCATATTCGCTCAGAAGTTCTACTTCCGGCTGAGTGACTTAAGATCTGAGTGAGCGGCTTGTGAGTTGAAGGAAGGCCGGAAATTTAGAGTTCTATCATGTAACATTCAACTGTTAATAAGTCCTTCATAAGGATCAATTATTTTGAAAAAGGGAAAATTGTTATTTTTTTGTGTGCAAGAATATCAAAAAATTTAGAACCTTGAAAAGGAATTAAATTCCTAATTCAATAAAATATGGGTATGTATAAATTAATTCATATTTCAATTAAAATACAATAATCGGGAATTATAATTAAATCGTTGCAATTTGGAAATTAAAACCAAAAATGTTGGGCCTATGAAATTTAATTAAAATATTAAAATCATAACGTTTGGTATGTGGAAATTAAATAATTTACAACCATAAATATCGCAATTTCTTGTTGTCTTGTTTTTCACACCGAATTTAATAACTTTAAGTCTCTCTTTGCAATTTTCGTAAATGCCGCCCCCCGTAAATGGAAACCATTCGTAATTCTTAATGTCCTCCACTTGTGCAACAAAAGCGGGCGCGTAAGTAATAGCCAATCTGGCAATATTTGTCTTTAATATTAAATGGCGACTCGTCGGATGAACTGGAAATGGAACAATGCGCTTCCGGAAGGACTAAGATGGCCGGGGAGGTCGTTGTGAAGTCGAACGCAATGTGGAATTATCATTTTATGTTAATGTTAATCTTAATGTACTTGTTATGTAAACGTAATTCGTACATTGAACGGAGGCGCTGGGGGCGGCGAATCGAGGGAAATATAAGCAAGTACGATTGCGAAGAAGTACGAGATGGCGACGACGGCGGCGGAGGCGGCGCATTTCAGCACGCCGAAATGGAAACGCGGGCCGAGCTGAATTTGCAAAAATATTTAATTTAATTGTTTGTTGTTTTAAGCGCACTCCACTCGAAGCGGCTTGAATATTTGAATTCAATTAAAATCCCTGCTCCCCAGCCCGCCCCCCAACAACAACAACAATAACGCACTCAATTCGCAATATTCATTCGTTTTCACGTCAGCGCGCATATTTAATTAAGTGTATCGCATAATTTTTTAATACCATTGTTTTCAAGAAGAGCAACGAGAAGGGTTTGAATTTTCCACTTGGAATTTATGGTAACATGCCGCCTCCAAGCAGTTCTAAAGGCTGCCGCCTCAATGAAAATGGTCTTCTGATATAGAACAAGCCATACATCAAGTTTGGTAGAAATTGCTTGAGCCGTTTCGGAGAAAATGCGGCACAAACTTTGTTATATACCCTATTTTAACTATAACAATTAATAATTTACAAACAAGCCCACAGAATAACTTGAAAATATGGATATTTAATGATAATTATATAATAAACAAATGGTGAAAATTTGAAAACAATCGGACCAGCCGTTTTCGAGATATTAACAAAAGTATATTGAGATATTCAACAGTGTTTATCTGCCGCCCCCGGAGCATTTTCTGTCTGCCGCCCCCACTACGGTAACTTCGTCAAGATTATATTGTATATTCAAAATTGGAAGAAAAAGAATCGATCGGATCTACCTGTTCCATGTATTTTTCCACTTTGCTTGCGGTAAATAGCCGCCCCCAACCATTTTTTGGTTATGCCGCCACCAAAATCTGAAACTACGTCTATCTGTTAGTCTATGTGCCAAATCTGGTGAAAATCGGTCGAGCCGTTCTCGAGATATTAAATAAAATGTAAAGACAAAACTGAATCGGCCAACCGTTGCGAAGGAAGTGCAACTACTAGGCCGATTTCGATGATGAAAAAAGCAAATGAAAGGTTGCATCATTGTCTTTCGATCTGTGCATTTAAAATTTTAAAATATTCCCGAGAAAATTAGTAATACATAAATAGAAATGGTTTCAATCAAAATTGAATATCTTTGAAACTAATTGAGATATCAGGTTCGTTCTTGAAAATTTCGAAAGTTAAAGAGTTGTGCTTTCATAATATCGTATCCGACCTTAATTTTTTTCATAGGAATTACTTGAATTTTAATAATAAAATACATACTATATTTTTCCACATACTACTTTTGAAATTGAATAATTACACATTGTTTCTTCAATAATATTGCATAGATTTGACTTTTTAACTAACTTTACTAATTAAATAAATAATATTTTCCATTTTTCTCAAAGAAATTACTTGTTTGCAATTCGGAATTAACTTCGCATTCCAAAAAATCCCTTTTCCCTTGTGCCCATCATTTAAACTTGAAAGTATGCAACATTAAAATCCTGGCGGGTTCTGCCCCATTTGATCCTCCCTCCATGGACCACCAGGAGGTCGGGTCATGCAGCGAGGAGTGCGTGAATTATTTTAATGGATTCATGAATTATACGGTGGGCAGCGTAATGGATGAGTACACAACTCCTTCGCTGGCCCATGGATCGTCGACGCGGCCAGACACCGCCAGGATAATAAGGAAATGTTGATGGATGCAAAAGGTGAGGGTGCACCGAAAGAGCTGCCTAGCTGACCGGCCTCACCGCCATTCGTCCGATTGTCCATTTTCCTCCCCCACACACCCACATCAACATGCATCCATGGAGGCACATCTTAGGTCCGGGACCTCGCACTCGGACTATTATTATTCCACAACCACCATCGAGAAGAATTTCTATGTGCTCGTACGGGGGATGCAAACCAGTTGGAAAATGTGCCGCGTTGACGCGCCCAACGAACGAACGCTGGGGATGTTTTCGTGCGGGGTTATCGGTTCAGGTTAAGTCCATCCAGAGATGGTCCTCGTACATCACCACCTGTCGGACCTGTATAATGAATGCATTTCTCTTCTCAGCACCGTTCGCACGCTCCATTGCCCAGGACGAACAACACCATCAACAGTGAGGACAACCGGAACGCTTGCCGCCATTAAAAACAGGTTAGCTAGATTTTTCATTGTGTCTCCATGGTAACACAAGGATAATCCAATTTTCACGGTAAACATCCATGCCTGAAGACTTCAAGCAATCAATAATTGTTTCGAAAAATTACATTCCGAACAACAACACCTGTTTATTTTATATGGAATTACCTTTTAACCTCGATTCAGTTACCAGCGCTCTGAGGTTATAGCCGTAAACCAATATGCAACTCATGCATTTCATTTCGTATGCGACTCGTTTCCTAAACGCCGCAGAAAAGCAATAGCAGCGAAGCAGATTCGAGTCTATATACATTCGGTGCGAGCGCAGCCGCATATGTAATGATGGCGGCGGTCGGAGAAGAGGCGGCGGAATAGCTGTGCATCCCCGGTGTGTGTGAAACCGCCCGGGCGGCGGTAACGGCGGCAGCGGCGGCGTCGGAGTCGTTTTAAATAGATGGAATATTGCATAAAGCATTTGATGTGCGCGACACGTGCGCCCGAATAACTAAAACGATAGATATATGGCCGAAATATACATTCTGCTATTCTGCCGCCCCCAACGCCTGCACAGGGCGCAGATTCCAGATAGAAGGCTGAAGCCTCTAGCACCGTCGAGATAAAGGTTAGATTATATGCGAGCGCATAACTAGTCCATATTCCGGATGGAAATGGTCATGCTTGGAGGCGTACTAACGGTCCTTATCAGTCGAGTACATCGTGGGTAATTTTTGGATGTATTTTCGGTGGGGTTCTACATTGGACTAAAGAAATATTTGTTGGCTAATGAATCCTAATGGTCTCTTTATATATAATTTCCTGTTAATGTTTAAGCTGTTTGCTCAGAAACTCATTTTAATGTACCTTTTTGATATTTAGGATCTGTGAACCAAAAAATTACGTTTTACTCATTCTTTATAAAATTTTAGTTGTTTCGAAGATGTCCATCAGAATCTATCATTTAATGAGATGTTGGAATAAATGGGAAAGCTGTATTTTTTAAGACCTGATTTTCTGAAAGATATCCATCCAAATTTGTCCAGAAATTCTGCAGATATGAAGATTTTGAAAACTTTCAGTTCAGTAATTTTGGGTTCTAATATTAGGTACGATCAACTAAAATTTGTCATTCAGAAGACATTTGTTGGACTTGTAGAACATTGTGTAAACGGTTTCGGACCTGTTGTAAATTTGATCCACCGATAAAACTTCTTTATAATGGATCCCTTATGTTGGTACATGATACGCACCTACGTACTAAACCAAAGTGGCAATAAATTCTCCCATAATTATAGTTACTTAACCTGAAACTAAGTGTTTACGATAGGTAATGCAGTATTTGATTAATGTAATGAGTACCAGTGCGAAACTGGAGAACCACCGACAGAGTTGAAGTGGTTGGCCCAGACAACTCGGCTTGTGGCGACGTTCCACCAGCCACAAACCCGCTTAAGGGATTCTCCCTCGAACCAGATATGACCACACGTATAGCTACGCATACGATGGTCAAGCCCTTTTACACATCACCCTCAAACCCTCCCACGAACGCACAGCATGTCGGATCTACGACCCAAAAACGTATGCTTCCAGAAGTTGGGAATGCGTCTGCTTTGGTCTAGGAGCTCAGGTCCCTGGTCGGACCCATCCCAGTGAAGCAATGAGAGAAAACCTTCAATTTGCATTGCGGTCTCCTTTGACTACCACCGCGCGTGTAGAAAGGTACGCGTGTACCCGACCTCAAACCGCAACCATCGACCATTGGCGGTGGTGATCCTGTGACCCGAAATCGAATTCGCCGAAAGCATAGATTGTTGCTTGTTTGCCCAAAGAGACACTGTGTCCTCGGTCGCGTTCGAATTGTGTTTGCATGGAGTTTTTCAGCGAAGCGTCCCGAAGGAGTCAAAGGCATTAACATCCATCACTTCGGGGAGTTGTCTCGAACTCCAAATGGAAAAGAACCGAAAGTTTGTAGATCTGCGTCAAAAACAACTTGCCTGCTATCAGGACTTTAGAGCGGATGTTAATGAATTTTGGAATTTAATTAGAAGCGAGCACACGGGATAATAAAACACATTTTAATGAGATTCCTAATGGCTGCTGTTCAAACGAGAAAAACAGGCTGTGAATTCTGAGAGATCAATTAATTTCTAATTTATATTTGCGCCGAGTTTTCTTGGATCTTAATGGACTTCCGCGAAGGTGTGAGACTTCAAAAATTGTTATGTACATTTAATGGGGGATCTTACCTTGGATGGATTTTCTTTGTTTCGGGCTTCCTCTGGATTCAGCCACTGGTCACTGCAACAAGGAAATCGAATTAACCAAAGAGACAAAACAAAACCGAAGAAAATGAACCACTCTAAACATGTTTTCCCATTCGGTGGTTTTTACGATTGCAATTTGGGTCACTCAAAGACACTACCTACCAAAAAACCGAGAGTTTGGAAAAAGGTAGAATGAGTTCGTCTTTAAAAATAAACGAAATCAGGAAAATATTCTCCTTTTCATGGAATTCTGAGAAAAAAATAATACTTATCTGTAGAAAACAGGAGGCAAAGGACAAAGTATTTCCACGAATAAAAGCAATTTCATTTTAATATGCTTCTGGCCGGTTCCGACTTTGCTCATCACACTCTTAATCAAATGCATAAAAGTGCTGCTTAATTAATTTTAATAACTAAGAAAATTCGTTTTGCTAAAAACAACATTTTTTACCTCCTTGCGATGTTCTTGTTAAGCTGAGGCTTTATACGCTTTTAATTTCGTGCGCAAACATTTCAGCACAACACTACAAGCTAAGTAAACGTATAAGTGTGCAAAAAAACGAAGACAAAAAATAATAAACTAGGTACGACATGGTTTTCGCATTAAAATCCTTTCTTTTATTCGTTTTCCTTGCTCTCATCTATTTTTTGTTGCTTGTTTTCTTCGCAGTCTAACAGAATAAAGAACATTTTTGTTGAGTGTTTAAATAGAACATATTTTTTGGTGAATCATAAGTGTATTTCCAAAATTCTCTATCCATATTTTCTATAGCTATTGAAGTATCACAATGCAGGAATAGTGGAAGAATCCGATATAAACAGAATTGCAATTCATATTTGACGTTGGAAGAAAATCCGCTTAAGCTGGATGGGTCGAGGTATTCAGTTGGGAGAATTTTCCATTAATATTTTCCATTTTGAGATGTTTTCATCATCGTAATCATCGTTCATGTTCCACGAAGTAGGGACGAGGACACCGGAAGAGTAATCAAATAGAAGAGTTTTCCTGTTGACGGTTCAACTTTCAAGTTGATGCTCTGCTAGTGGTAAAACTTGTGGTTATTTTAGCGATGGTAACTTCGTTTTTCGCTGCCAGTAATTTCAATTTTCATATCATAATTTAAATTCCTCCCAGAAAGTGGCATTTGGGAAATTTGTAAATATATTTTTAACTACTATACAATATACGACATTTTAATTAAATGTGTTTATCAGCAAACAAACTTTTTGAAGTTTTAAGAAATGTGTTCATAAAAAAACTTTCAAACAAACCAGCCTTTTCATTAATGCATAGGTAAGCAGAAATTAAGTTATAACTAACATTGGATGCGTTGTACTTGAAGTTTCTAATAACTTAAAGTTAAAGCATCCATCCAAACGTGCTCTATTTCGCAACGAGCCGCACAAATATTGAAATTTAATTCGAACTTTTCCTACTAACTAAGAAGGTATTTCGCAATACATTGCCAACTGGAAGTCTTCTTGCACTGCTCGAAGGGATACTCAGCCATCATAAAACGTACTTCCGCAAACAGGAGAGTTCTAAATGAAAGCAACTTTTCGCTCTAAATGCATAACTAATTGATGTAAAAGCTTGTTGGTTGGCTAAGTATAAAGTTATTTCAACTAAAGCTTTGTTTTATAATATTTCCACATGGACTCATCAAAATTACTTCTAAACACTTTCATCATCATTTTATTCTTTCATTTAGAGTGTACACATTCATAGTATCCAGAAAAACATCGGTAAAAATTATAAGTAGTTAAATCACTAACGTTGAGTACTTTATGTTTGAATTGCATCAAACAAATTGCAGACGAATTGATTGCATAAAAGCTCAAAAGCTTAAACATCCCCCTTGCAACTTAAGAACTCCCTGCTGGAATGTCTTATCACTACCCCAATTGCATGGTAACAGTTACAAGAAGTGAAACGACCCCTCGAGTAACATCAATACTGCAATTTCCCCTCCAACGACTTATCAACCGATCATGGACATCTCTCAAGTGGCTGTACTTAGAGGGAAGCATCCCTAAAGATCTGCCTGACAGTGTACAAGATTTAAAGTAATTTTTTGCCCAACGTCGCGCTTGAAGATCTCTCTTCGATGGAGCTTAGGGAGTATTAATTGGCGAATTGGAGATTTAATTAAAAAACCCATCCGGCTTGTCTGATGGTTACCAGGAAGCAAATAAAAAGTCGACAAATAGGGAGAAACGACATTAAATTACTTTTTAAAATCAATAACAAACTTTGCGGTCTGCAAAAAAATGGCGAATCCAATGCGGATGTACGCAATTTGAGGTCGTCGACTTATTAATGACTTTAATTACTTTTCTTTGCTTTGACTTCTTTTTTTCTTTTTACCGCTTAAGACTGGAAGTCATTGCACTAATGTTTTAGATTGCGAACTTTTGTTCGATTAATAAGACTGTGGGTGAAATTGTAATCGTTTAATTCAATTAGTCATTAAGTTCATGTAGGACTAATTAAAAGTTGAAGGAACAAAGGAATCTTAGACACACTAGTTTTACACTTTAATTTCTTATACATTTTGAACAATTGTGCTCAAATTTGCAGGACGAGAAAGTTAAATATTTTCATATGATAAATAATTTGCCATTATTAACTTTTAAGGTATATGTATGAAATTTTGGCCCATGAAGATGTATAATATAACCGTAATAAAAGTTGCTTTTGTTAGACCGAACTTGCCGTTAATAATCCGTCAAGCAGCTCGAATGCCTCGAATTTTATCTTGGCAATGCGCCAACATTTTCTCTTCCGGCAACTCCAACTCGCAACTACAATATCACAATCTGCATTAGTTCTTCTTATGGGTCCAGCATTCTGCCACTCGGAGCTCTGGAGTACAATATCATTGCACGGTTCATCATGCTTAAGATGTCCTCGCATCGCATCCACCTGACCTCGCGGCCGCAATCCTCATCGCGCCCGTTTCGGGACGATGGCAACTCATTCGCGTGCATTTAAAGTGCATTCACACGAAACAAGCCCGGAATTAAACTGTGCGCAATTGTCTCAAGCCCGGGAGGCGAAAGGACGCACCTGGGAACTCGGGAATCACACCGCGCCTTCTGACGCTAATTATATCTGCAGCACCAACCCCATCCCCAGCATGCCCAAAGAAATCCTCTTCGTTGCGTTCCTTTCCAGCGCGTATAGAAAGAGGATTGGGACCGAGGCTTCACGAGGGGTTAGAAACGAGACGAAGTTCTCTTATGACTTGGATGTTTAACTTGTTCGTTATTTTGTTTTATTGCTTTCACTCGAGGCGAGTCAACTTCGTCAACGCGACGAATTCATATACATGTAAGTACCCAGCCACCCTCCGTGCACCTTTTCCGCAAGTTTAAAACTTGATGTCGAGTAATGTCTGTATTATCAACGCCCGTGCAGGGCATCCATTCCGAGATGAAGACGCCGAAAGGGAAAGGAAAGACCTCTCATTTGTATTAAGCATCCATAAGTATCTGTATAGCTGGGTTCTTCAGATGGGGGCTGCAGGAGGCGGAAAAGTGTGGGTGGCGGAAGTGGGCCCGAGTGTGATTCACTTTGCATATCCCTGTCATACTACAGGAGGAGCTCCAGGACGAGGAGGATGGAGGGTTGTGATATTTCCCTGGAGGACATTGTACTCTCGGGTAGTCTCAACAGCTTCAAGTTGAGGAGGGAGGGAAATTCAAGAGGACGACACTCTCCGGAGGAATAGGATGCGTTGTTATTGTCCTTATAGCCCCACGCAAGCACCTTGAAGGTGTGAGATAGCAAAAACTTTCCAAAACCAATGTCCCGGAAATTTCAACTCATCCCGTAAAAATATCGAAATTCGACTACTTTCCTCTGATGAAAACGCATCCTTTATTGTTTCGTCGGTTCTGTTTGTTTTGGGAACTGATTTAAGCTGCAGGATTATTTCCTGGATGGAAAGTTCACTCATTCCTGCATATTCTTCAAACGTAAACAATACACCGAAAGTTTTGCCGACCGGGGAAACCTCTAATAGTGTTTAATACACTTCAACAAAGCTTTAATAAAGTTGCCTGTGAAATTCCGGATGAAATAACAAAGTTTTGCCACAGTCTATTATTTCTGCTTTTATAAGAAATTATGTAATTTTCAAGATGGCTTCGTCCAAATTACCAAAACAAAAACCATTCCCCACCAGAATAATGGCTCTTTTATGATTGATTTAATTAAAATGACAATCCACTAAAATTTAACTCCAAAGTTAGTTTTGATCGGCTATAAATCCCTTTGACATAATTAATCGAGCCACACGATTTCGTCTGATAAGTGCCATTCATATGTGATCATAATCGAGCTGATATGGGGAACATTCCCATCGAACATTTGACGAGTTTGAATTGTAACATGTTGGGATATTAATGGATTGTAATTTTGAAAATTACAGCTACATCCACTTAATAATACAAACCCTGCTCCATTTTAGCTAATAAATTTTTAATTAAATCACGTTTGGGAATATTTTCAACGCAGGCGGGCAATTTATTCGTGAAAACAAACGACAGGATACAGAAAGCAGGTCGAATTATGAAGTATGAAGGATTTATGGATGCGGATAAAGAAATCCTTTGATATGCACTTATTCCATTCCGGGAACAATTGAACGAATGCGCTCGGAGAGGAGATATTTTTATCAGATTGCACGGCAAAATCGCATGAAACATAATGGAAAACAGTGAATAGCAAGCAGATGACAAAGGAACTGTGTTATAGTGTCTGAAGTACGCTGCAACAATCAGCAAAGAGAAGTCGTAGAGGATAAAAATAGAAAGCTACAAGTAGCACAAAATGATGAATAAAAAAGTGGAGAATTTAGTACTCTTCCAGCGTGGGATGACATATGTGAACCTTGTTGTTTATTTGCTCCGTTTTTTGTCATTACGGGAGGATATTCATCATGGCAGACACGACTTCCGGTAGAAGGATGTTTATAACCTCTGTTTTTCTGTTGTGTTATCTTTGCAGCTAAGAGATTGCAATTTTACAGTCCTTCGTGAAATAACTCTCCCAAAAATGTATTATTTCTTCGATTCTTTCAGTAAAATAAAGGATAACTAAAAATATTGACCCAGAAAACTATTAATCCTTAATACGAAAACTTTTTACTCGGTCCATAGACGTAAATTCCGCAAATTCTGGAATATTAATGAAGGTGCAATAGGAACGATTAATAACTCGTTGAATTCCACGTCCTCCTGTTTTCCATCCTTTTCTTCGCCAGGATTCACAATGGGACTCCATTGGCAATAGCTGAGAGTCCTCAAGTTGGGAGCGCACGCCGCCAAACTCTTTAATTCGCAATAAACTAATGCAGCAATTAAAAGCCTCGCATATTCTGGGCATTCTCAAGTTTGAGCGCCTTGTTCTTCTTTCAGCTGCTCGCGATTCGCAGTTTTTATTCGCAGTTCTTCGGCGTATAATTCGCCGCTCTATGAACGTGCGCGCACATTCCCATCGTTTTTGATTAATCATTTCGGTAATGAACAACCGAAGCGAGTCGGGACCGAACCGTGCGGAAAACTCCCTCGAACACCAAGAGCACAAGAAACCATTGCACTGACCTATATTTCGAAAGCTGAAGGCATCCATACTCAGGATAAATATAAAGTTCCATGGCTGAATCAATCAAATGTCACCAATTATGACAATGATGTATTTGAAATGTGAAACAGGAGTTTTCGTTAGAGCCTTGGGAATGAAGAAAAATAATTATGATTGGTGCATTGGGCGGTTTAATTTTTGAAGGATTTTTGCACTAAATTAGTGCCTGTAAGTTAGTTCTGGGTTCGAGTTATTAATCGGGGAATTGCATGCTCATGTAATGATGACTGCATAACGCAAAAGAACAAGGAACAAGTAAGCACGAACAAATTTAACTTGGTAATGTTCCCACGATATTTATTATTAAAAAAAGGAGTAGAAATTATGTTTCAGATAATTTACCAGGAAATTGAGTCCTGCAAGTAATAAATTATTTACTTTACTAATTATTTTATCCTGAAATCAGTTAGTTATATGTAATTGCATTAATTAATTAATTTTTATTGCATTACCCTCAAAAAGGATTAAATATTCATTAGGAAAAAAAATATGGAAGTATTGAAAAGAAAATTCTTTATCACTCATAAATCTATAATTGAATTAAGTGACACAAAAAATCGTTGATTATCTTCAATTTTTTCCAACACCATTCCAGACGTATAAAAATTAACCAATAATCTAAGTAACACCTTGTTAGATTGCTGACCCAAATTATTATTGAAATATCACAGAACTCATAAATAAGCCTAAATAACTAATGATGTATGTCCAATAACACTCAAAAAATGATGTTTGCTCGTTGGCACCCAATGATTCGAATCCATACTTATTGCTAGCACTACTTCGGACAAAATGAGTGTTTGTGTGACAGTGAAATTGTCGCTTTCTTAACGCCTCGTCGTCGATGCTGATGGTCGGTCAATGGCCATTTAATAGGCTGTTCAATTGCCCTGTATTGTCGTTCGACATGAAATGCAATCAATTTCGATTAAAATTTCCCATTGACGTTGCGCTGCTCGGTTCGAGTATTCCAGCAGGAAGTTGTGCTTATTGTGAACGGCTGAATTCAGTGTCTGATTGCCGATTGTTCACGCCGTTATTAGGACAATACGTGGATATAAATGCAGGAACGTCCCAAGCGAATGAAGTATGGGATATTGAAGTACGCGTTTTGTTTACATTTGTTTTGTATTTCGTTTATTGCAAGCACTTGTTCATTAACTACTATAAAACAGGAGTAAATAAAATAAGAGATAACATGAAACAAATAAAATTTGTTACATTTTTTTGAAATACTTTGTTTTTTAATGATATGAAATCATAAATTTAAATTAATAATTAAAATATGTACTTCTATTAATATGTTCACATCACTCTGTATTTTTAGTGGAAGGAGTGAGATTTAGATTTAGATTGCATGCCTAGTGAATATTCATTGATTCTACATTTAGTCAGTGTACAGGGTACAAAAATATTTTTTCAAAGAATGATGGATTTTTGAATTAGACTTCTCACAAATTTTTCTTCAGTATTTGTGATGAAAATTTTTAGGGGATTTTTTAGTAACTATGGAGTGATATTTGGGGACATCCTGTGTATCACTTGCCTAGATTGATTTCCTGTATGCATAGAATGAGCATGTATGCGTATCTGTAGATAAAATAATAATAGATAATGCTCGGACGATAATAGCAATAATCTAAAATGGTCGTGGAAATTGATTGCGCACCATGAACGCATTGGACACCAATGTGAAGTCTGGTTATTATAGGGACAATTCGGACATGGACAATAACACATCGTTGATTTATTATTAATCAATAACGTCCAATAAAATCAATGGAATTGCATCCATTTAAAACAGCAAAAACAACTTGGAAATGCAGCTAATTAGAAAAAGCGTGGTACAAACTTATGAAAGATAATTCAAAAATAGAATGAATTCTGAAACGAATAAAAGTACAAATGCTTGATGTCTCCATCGAAATTATACCGATAAAAAAAGCATCAATCATAATCAGGTTAAAATAATTTAATACATTTGCTCCTATTACTTATCGTATTTGTCATCAATCATCAATCATTCCGGGTCATCATCATTGAGTATCATTATCTGATAAAAATGCAAAATCACAGAAATCACATCCACATCAAATGATATGCAAACGTACAGCAAAATAGCCTCATTTCCTCATTTGCTTCCAAGGCATCGCTTTTTTATTTGCCTTTCCTATTTGTTTTCCTCCAATTTCCCCACTGCAACGTTTCCTCGCTGCTTTTTAGGTCAATCAAATGAGATCTTATTAGCTAATTTCCCGCACGATAATTTTAAAATTCCGTGCAGTTGATGAAACATGCAAAAAGTAATGATAGATGGTGTTAAAGAAATCAGCACAAGCAGTCAAGAGTTTCCACAAATGGTGTTTCATTTGTTGACCGGAATTTATCTAATTTCGGTGAATTAAAATGGCGCATGCAAGGACTCTATGTATATGAAAGGGATCAAAATGGGTAGAGTTTCTTGTCGGGAGTATTCACGGATTTTGCGGACTTTTGGCGGCGAAATGCACGATGTGTGTGATTTATCGTTTTCATAAATCTGAGGATCACGTGATTATAATGGCGATTAGGGCCGCTTCCGGTGTAGTATACGTACACCGAACAGAACTTCTACATATCAAGTCGATATTTCACGTATGCAACCCTTTCGTTTTTCATTCCAGAAGCAATTGCCCGGAGAGTTTCTACCAATCGCATCATGCACACTGAGTGTTCGCATTTGCATTTCCATTTTGCGGAATAGACCTATTTTCTGAACCTGGCAGCTTGAAGGACTCCGGGAATTTTAATGGGAGATTAGGAATCACCCTCAACTTCTTGGATTACATGCAACAAACAAATGATATTTGTATCATTTGTGTATCACAATACTGGTGGGATATTTGCAGTGCAGAAAACCTGCTGGGGCACTAATGGCGAACATTTTGTATAAGATTCCGCTTTTGATAGTCGTCCCTTGTGATCTAATATTTCATTTCGCTTTTCTCCTTTTCCGACCTTCTTATTTATGCGCGACGCGTTAGACTAGGTTATTGCGAGGATTTATACATATAGAAATCGGGACTACTGGTTTTCCCAGGATTCAACAAAGATAGAGCCTGTGAAAGAGGGAGGCGACGGGAGCGATATTTTTATGCATAGTTCATAACGACGTATTCATAAGAAAATTCGGGTGCACATCCATTCGGAGACAATCGCATCCAGAGGAATGGTCGTTCCATCTGCAAAAGGCAGTTGAATACCTGCAAAAAACATTCCCTAGTTTTTTATCTGACTAGGACATTTTTTTGGATTTTTTTAAGAGTTGGAGGGAACATCATTATTCTAAGAGCGCACTGTTGAAAATTCGACAAATAGTTGAATATGCAAAATCTCCAATGTTTGTTTACTTGAGTCTTATTTGTTAATTTATGCAGAAATGGAACATCGCACCTCATCTTCCATCAAAAACATAAACTAAATAATTTAAATAGTTCTTTGTTTCACATAAAGTTTATAAAATTATTCTTCATTCTTCTTTTTATCGTATGTTTTATAATAAAACGAAGTAAAGAACGTTATGATGTCCATCCTAATCTGTGATGATGTAATATTTTTCTAGAATGGTCCAATTCGCAAAATACGAAATGTTTGTTTACAAGAATTTTTCTTATCTTGTTTTCTTGCTAAAATTTGCAAATGGAACACCTTGCGTCATCTTCCACTAGAAACAAGAACTTAAATCATTCAAATAATTTTTGATTCTTTGATTTCAGTAAAATTATTGTTCATTCTTCTTTTTTTCTTATGTTTTATATAATAACGAAGTATAAATGATGATGACGACTATCCTGAATAGCAATACTCTGCGATGACGTAATATTATTCGAGAATAGTCCAATACGCAAAATATGCAAGTTTGTTTACATGAATTCTTCTTATCTTGTTTACTTGCTAAAAATTGCAAATGGAACACCTTGCGTCATCCTCCACCACAATCAAGAACTTAAATTAGTTAAGTCATTTTTTAATTGTTTGATTTCAGTAAAATTATTGTTCATTCTTTTTTTCTTATATTTTGGATAATAACAAAGTAAAAATGATTATTATGACCATCCTGAATAACAATAATCTGCGATGACGTAATATTATTCTAGAAGTTTGTTTACAAGAATTTTTCTTATCTTGTTTTCTTGCTAAAAATTGCAAATGGAACACCTCGAGTCATCTTTCACCAGAAACAAGAACTAAGCTCATTTAAAAGATCATTTATTTCTTTGATTCCAATAAAATTATTGTTCGTTCTTCTTTTTTTCTTATGTTTTGTAAAATAACGAAGTATGAAAGATTATGATGACTATTCTAAATAGCACTAATCTAAACTATGATGATCAAATATTCTTCTAGAAGTGTCCATGCAAAATGTGCAATATTTGTTTACCTGAATTTTTCTTATCTTATTTGCTTGCTAAAAACCAGAAATGGAACATCTTGAGTCATCTTCTATCAAAAAGAAGAACTAAAATCATTAAACTACTCTTTGATTCAAATGCAACTAATAAATTTATTGATTGTTCTTTCTTTTCCTGATCTGATGTATTGTAATATAACGAATTGAATAAGTTTATGATGTCGTTCCTGAATGGCATTAATCCGATCGACGACCTAATATCTTCGGCTCATATTTATGATTTCTTCGTCATAATTTATATGCGGTGAACTATCAACGAGAATAAAAGAAAGTTTGTTAGGGTATTGAAACCAAGCTCGTAGCAAAATGTTTTATATTTTTATTTATGGCATCGTGACACAATCGGTTCGGTTTCATTTCAAGTCGTGTTTCTGGTCGTCTTGGTCTCTTATTGTGTTTCCTTTCATAGGTCCTTAAACAAGGAGCAACTATGCAGACAGAATCGAATCAAATTCAAATTGATTGGAAAATGTGACGACTTTCTTCCATTGATAACTAACTATTCTTATTATGCTAGAAAGTCTGAAAAGGGACCCAAAGAAAAAATAATAACAAATGTCCTTTGTAATTTATTGTAATTTTTTCATGGGTCAAATGTAAGAGACTTTTGGAACTGATAAGTTGTCCTTAAACATAGTTTTATCAGAAAAGGAAAGTTTTCATATAAATTTGATATTTTTGTTGTTGGAAATGGTTTGAATGTGACAAAGGATAAAAGTAAGGTGCAATGGAAACTTTTGAACTGGTATAAAATATTCGATTTAATCTTTATCAAATATTTGATAGTTGATAGTTTTTTCTCAACAAATTTTAAAAATCAATGATGAGCAAAATTCTAGTATACAACTTTTCTGAGTCTTATAAACTATTTTTGACAGAAAACAATGTCTTCATTCTAGATGAAATATTAATTGTACCCAAACAAACATGTTATCCTTGGGAAAACTTGTGGAAAAACTAACGACGCAGCTTTTCAGCAAGGTAAGAAGCATTTTGCTCATTTTGCTCTTTTCCTCTTTTGCCCAATCTATAACGGATCGAAGTTATACCCGTATCGAGGTAAGCCTATACACCGTATTCCCACTCATCCTGCTACTCCTTATTGGAAAAGTGCTTGTGCATCAGCTTTTCCTGCTTGCTTCGACGGGCACCGTCTTCAACTTCGGCCCTTTTCTCTCGTCGATGCGCGCGTTGAGAGGAGCAGCTATATTATTTCCGAAGGTAATCGACGTGTATTATGAATGGTCGCTCTCGAAAACATCAATTTTAAATTGCCACCCGTTTCGTCCTCCGCTTCCATCTGCACACTTAACCTTAGCGCACGCATTGCACCCGAACGCCATCTATTTCATCGCGCGTATCCTTTGCCATCTCGTCTGGCGAAGAAAACGATTTCCTCCCATTCCATCCTCCCGACGTCCTCCCGACATCCTCCTGCTCCTCCTGCTGACTTGGCACATTCGATATCAACTATTTACACCTATAGGGTGTTTCAGCCGGGCGCAACATTAAATTAATAATTTGGTATTGCAATTAACAAATGAAGTTTGATTTCGTCTGTCACCAAAAGGGACAATGCACAATGGAGGGCAAAATTCCAGTTATTACACTAATGAATAGCTAATCCAAGCCATCTTTGCACCGGCAGGACGAATGAACAAGGAATAGTTCTGCAATTACGTAGAGGGCGCTGATTGTCAATGGCTGCCTTGTTATACGGGAATAGTAAGGAGGTATTATCCTTAGTTGATGTCCTCTAGCACTACTCGTGACAACAATTCCACCCCGACATATGCATAAGGTGCGTGTGTGTGATATCAACATGAAAGGACCGAACGTAATCAAGTGAGTTTTGGAGCTTTCCAGGCACTCCAACTTATTATCAACTTAGTTGGTGAGGAGACTCGCTGCTATTATTATTAACAGGACGCGTCTAACGGTGACAACTTATCGATTGGCATTTGCATATATTTCCATGATGTCAAACTTGCGAAGATCGCATCTAATCAGCGGTGGCGTTCAAGGACGAACACTTGGAAATTGTTTCTTGGCTCCTTCAAGCTTTAAATTCTTAGAATGCCTTCCTAATTGACTATTGCCAACGATAGTCTGCCCCCATTATCCTTCCTCGTGATAATAGAGCTGGTTGGGTTTTTCCACTTTGACCAAACTGGGTTCAAGGAAAAAGGGGAAAAATCGAGAAAATACTATATCTGAGTAATATCTGGAACGTTCTATACACAATTCTATTCGCGCGTTCGCTTGCACTTGCCGCCCCCGTAAGTCTCTATAGTTTTCCCAAGCCTTACAGCGCACGAAAGTATAAAAATCCTTTTAAGCGAGCTAGTAGCCCATCGCATATATGGGAATTTATTCCAGGACATTATCGTCCTTCATTTATATCGCCAACGAAAACGTCACGGACGAACGCCACCTCCAGCAGTGGCTTCAACTGCCACCGTTTATAATTTCAAATTTGCAGAAATTCATTTAACTTAGACCGTTACTATCACACAAAGTGATTTCATTTTTCTTCGTGATCCCAACCTCAAAATTAGGCCAGGTAATTCTTGTTATAATTACTAGTTTAGTGCGCACTGTTTACCGCCCCCTGGAAGCATTTCTCATTTCCTCCATCATTAAGTGTACGTAATTTTGTAAATTACGCCCATTTCAGTCGAAATCCACAGAGAGTGTAAACAATTACCAAGGGTAATTAATTTGGGTAATAAATTCTGGAAAAATCTCAACCAAGTTCTACCAAGGATAATGACATTGATACATCCTTTGGGGATAGTTTCCTGCGAAGAATAGTACTAATGGAATTTTAACTAAGAAGTCATTTGTAATTTGTAATTTGTGGCAGCATATTTTATCATTCGAATCGAATTTGCTGCCTCCAACAACTACAAGTCACCATTTCTCTCATTTCCTCTTTGTCCTTTTTGTATGTGTCTGCATCCTGGGGAGTGTCTGAAGGAGAGGAATAAAGCACCAAAGGTGTTTTACATCCTGCGCTCATCCATAATGGATAATCGATAGAACTTCCGACGTCTGTAAATAAGGACGTGCCCCAGCCCCCACTGAGACAATCGCAGGAGGCCATCGAAGAAAACTACCTGGAAGTCGAAGAATCACACAAGTAGAAACGATGGGAGGTGTGAGGATTTCTCGCAGAAGAGTTGAATCGAAGGACGATTCATTCGTCCCACCAAATTGCGGATGGAATTTTATGTGTGTGCGTATGATAGAGAAAGAATTGCGCCAAGATTGATTGCACTCGTAATGTGAACACACCAACAAACTTCCTTCCGGTTGCTTAATGTCAAACCGATACGTTGTTGCAGTGGTAAAAAGGCCGGATGCGCATCCAAAATGATTGCATCTAACTCTCATTACGTTCGAATATCAATCGATAATCATTTGCGGTTCAATAATGTCATGTCAAACAACTTCCCTCTTGTTTTCCTTTTCCGTCTCCGTACGGAGTTTACATCTAATTTCAATGGCGCTCTTTGTACTCGACTACATTATCCTTCTTTTCAGGATCTCTTGCAGTGTGCATGGAACATATTTTCGCTATTTCTCGGTATTCTCTGGAGGGTTGAAGTTGTCTTTGCCAGCAACGAAAGAAGAACAAAATATAATAAGGCATCGACAAGCTGCACAAGCAGGATGAAAGCATCCGGACATAAAAGGAAGTGGAAGCCGAAAACTTTCACCAATGCCAGACAGAAGACTCTGTATGGAAAAAATCTTTTGATTGCCAACTTCACGAGCTTCAGAACTATGAAAATCGAAACCATACAATTTATTTGAGGGAAATTCAATACACCAAAAGTGTTTAATTGGATTAATAAATAAGTAGAAAATATGAACAATCAACAATGTTGACAGGATGCATTTCGATTAATTATTAATTAATCAAAATTCTAATTTTGGTGGTAACAATAATGCAATGATGAATTCAAATATTCGTTGGTATTTAATACAACTCGAAATTACTGATTATCTCGATAGATTATCCTGGAAACCGAATGAATAAAAGACTCATCGATTTGATGTTATACGCATGCATAGTGGATGAAATTCTAAATCTAATTATTCGTTCCGAATTTTGCGAAATGCTAGCGCGCTATTCAATGTGTAAAACTATTGCAAAATAGTGCAATGGCTCTCAGCAATCACCAATCACCCCTGGAACGTTTGACCGGTCGTATTTGCGAATGCAATTATTGGCTTGCATACGTAATGAATTTAATGATTGAAGCATTAACATTTTGTGACTACACCAGGGTGCAATGAAATCCAATTTGGGCACGAAAATAATTTGTATTTTATTTGATACCTGTTCAATTCAGACTAGATACGAATACTTTTCACTTTAACACTTCTAAATTTTTTAAATCAACCTGAAAGAATGTTTTTCTTCGAAAATTTCGCGAGAAGTGCAAAGTGCTTTTTTGCAAAAAACTTCAAATGGCTATAACTTTTGTTTTAGTAGACCTAGGAGGCCAAAAATTTTTTTTGAGTTCCTTGTAAAAAATATTATCTTTCTAGGGCTTTTAGGCCTTAATCTAAGACAAAAAATATTTTCGCAAAAAGTGCACTTGATTTCAGAGCAACAAGGAAATATAAGTTCGACTTTCATAATCAACTACCTTTTGCACTTTATTAAACTACCAACTAAATCCTAACAGGAAGGTATAAGAAGATGATGCAAAGGAGCACGAAATTGAAAGCCGAACAAACATTATTGGCCAAGTGGATTACTCAAGAGGCGCCAATATTACCAACTTCTATAGCGGCTATTCAAGCGATATCGAATGAAATACCTGTTGTGAAATAGTTTAAAAGCTCAGATTGCATCGAAGTGTAGCCTAACACTATAAAACCAGGAAACTGACCGTTTAATTCCCATCGTAATCATTTATTTAGACTACTTCCACTTTACAGGCGAACTGCATGCAGTTGGAAGTTTCGATGTTCATGCAATCTTTATTTTAGGTAATGTGCTCTAGGGTAGTTTGTACAAGCATTACTGATAAGAGTCCAAACAAATATGAGCTAATCGGATTATCTATAATTTACCAAGGTAAAATACTTTACTAAAATACAATTTTATCCTGGAATTATGAAGATATCGATTCCTTTTTTAGTCTATAAATTTTGCAAATATTTTGTATGAAATTGAAAATTAAGTTTTACGTTCTACAAGCTTTGGTTTAATTTCTTAATTTTTTATGACATAAACCAGTGCTACTGAACTAAACAATTAAAATGGTTTATGATGGGACTAGAATTCAAGTCCGGCAAACTTTATAGAAGATACAAAATCCCACCATAAGACGAAGATGAAGACGGGGATGCATGGAGCTTCATTCGCGCTGAAAACTGTGAAATGCTGGGATCTCACGAAGAGGATCTCACTTTAGACCTAGTTTCGTCCATTGGGACGGCGTTTCGGGCTTTCACACAATTGAAATGCGCAGTTTTAAAACAATAAGACTGACAAAGTGCCGAGCGTCGACAAGAGAAGCGAAGGCTGAAATGGATTAAGAAAGTTTCCGTCAGACCCTGGGAAAGTCTTCAGCAACTTAGAAAAACAAGTATAAACTCATTTTGCATTATTATACTATATTATATTCAATTACAGTTAATTGACATCTTGATATTTCATTAGAAGCCTTTGTTTCCGGGATGTTTTGTACTTGTTTCAAGTATCCGAAGTTAAGATATTACATAATTACAGATCATTTTGAATTTCTTCATGGTATTATCTTTAAAATATATTAAGATGATTAAAATAATTTAAACATTAATCAAGACTAGAAGAAAGTTTTCGAACCATTCAAATTATTTGTTTGTGAATCTAGGAGGAATCAATACGAATATACTTAAGTAGATAGAATATACCGATTCTAGACCAAATTGTACATCTACTCTACCCTATTTTTCCTAATAAAGGAGCAGTACATGAGCATCTTGATCTAGAACCGGCCGATTATCTCTTTAATGCTATTCTATTCACCAGAGGGTGCAGCACACGTAAAGTTTGTTCCAGAACCGGCCTATTCTATCTATTCTCCCTTATTATTTGCTAATCCTTGTTTTTCATCGAAGGCGTACATTGGAAACCTAAACAGGATGTTAAGTCATTATGCATTAATAGATTAATCGATCCTTTGAATTGCGTTTTCGGCGCTTGCCATTCTCAATTCATTCGATCCGATTCTATTTGGGCTCATTCAACGTGATAACCCAACATTAAAAGTTCACAACTCCTGCCGCCCCCCGCGCTTGAATCCTGGCTCGCCACGGACGGCAGCTGATTGTATAAGAAGTTAGGTGGATGTCGTCGCCGTCGAGGCGCCCGCCAACATAATTAACCAGTCTAAACAATAAGCTCGCTCGAACAAGGATTAGCGTGTTGCGTCCCGCCCTTTATCCGTTAATGGGATAATAACCCGAATCGATAAAACCTCGCCTCGCCACCGTAAGCAATGTGCTGGTGGCGGCAAACACCACCCCCCGATGCCAATCTACACGCAGAAAAATTTGTTTGGGATTAGCAAATACAAGAAGGACGCACGCAGCAGGATGTGTTGACGCCGCGTTAATTAATGACGCCAAATATTAATAATTTCGGTGCTTCATCATCACCCCCAAGGTGATCGTCAATGATGTCTTCAGGGAGCAACAAAAATACACCCAATTCGTGTTCGTTTCGTAAATGTCTACTTTCAGTTCGTTAGTTATGTTATCCTTTCATTTGGTATCGATTTTCGCACGGTATAGACAGACGAGCGGGTTTTTTAATTAAACGCCTTTTAACGAGGCGCACGACATTAATTAAACTTTCCCGGCACGGATAGCGTTTCCTATTTCAATTCCGTTTTCCAAAGAATCCATTCATATATTTGCTACACTCTACAATTACCACAAAACTCGTGATCAAATTGATTACCAAATCCAGGATAACTAATAATCCTTTTTATCATGTGGTTTCTTTCTGCGGATGGGGAGATGGATGTCGCCGAAAATTTGGCACATAAGAGGAAACGAACACGTTCCCAATGTGACAATATGCCCGCAGGGAGGACGAAAATGTGAGAAGGAATAGCAAGGATTCATCAGGGAATATATTCCAGCCGCATGACTATGACTAGTGCCTCGAATGGATCGTATTTCTGGAAGACATGTCACCACGCGCCAAGGCTAATTCGTTGGCGTGGGTGGCTGAAAACCACCCGCGATCTCTCATCAACATCCTGTCATTGCTGTGTCGCCAAAGTCATCAACGAAGCCAATGATGGCGTCAATGAATTACGATGCTGCCATGTAAACCGTCCCAAACAACAACAAAACGCAAGGATAATATTACACACGGATAATAAATCAGTAGGAAATATCAGGAACAAAAAGGAAAAGATGAAAGAATGATTTGCGATTGACTGAATTCACTTCAATATCAACTCGGTTTTCGATATCAATCGCTTCGGTTCCGGATGCTGGATGGATTTCATCTTCCAGAAACATGACTATAGAGCAGTTTTTCAATTCCCTCAAGTATGAAACGTAATACGACGGTCTGCATGACTCCGAAATGATGCCACGTGCCGCCCGAAATGTTTCATATTTGCTGCCTTCGCCTTCATCCATTCAGCTCTGTGTTTCTGTGATATTGATGATTTTTCATCATCCAGCCGAATTTTATTGCACACGTGTATGCGTAGCTTAGCTGCAATTACTTACGTCAACGATGACAGCTCGTGCTTTTTTCGATGTCTGCATGTCAGGCTGGTTGAGATGGCGCTTAACAATTCCGACGGCAGCAAGGACGACGACGATCGTCCTTGTTGAACACGTCATGTGCGTGCATGAAGACAGTTAGGATTCAGCGTCGTTTTTCACCGATGCTCACAAATGTTTCCTTCAGCCAGTGGCTTTCAACACTTCTTCCATTTCTTTCGCTGCTGGCTTTGAGGGGGAATCCTCACACGTTGTACCAAGTCATTCCCATTATCTATAAATCTCCCCTCAGACGCACTCAAATCCCACTAATTTACTTAGTTTTCATTTTTTCTCGTCCCTGTCGTAATTGCGCCAAATTGGAACAATTTCCAGACTTTGCGGAACTAAAATAACGAATCAAGTTGCATCACGAACTATTCGAACACCTACCGCAACTATCCAACTCGAACAGCTAACAACAATTACCGCCATCCGCAGAGGACGATGTGGGGGCCGCATCTTTGCACCAGCATCCCCGCCGATATCATCTCCAGCAAGTTGTAAGATAGAGAGTGTCGGCTGGGGGCGGTTGGGGTGAGAGTGGATCACGACTGGAAATTGAATTAACGCTTGTTTCGTCAAGTTTACCCCCATGGCGGTACCTCTGGCGAGCTGTCATCCAGCATATCTTCGTGCATGCCTAATAGACACCCGCAGGAGGAGATATATCATCGTTGGGGGCGGCTTGAGGATGAGGCTGTGTGACATAATGAGCGAACGATAGAGTTGGTGGTATCCAATTTGCTAAAATTTTAATTACAATTTTGTTTTAGGGTATCAGAAGTTTCTTGTTCTAGTTTTTCTTACTATCAATATTATCAATTCTTCAAAAATTTTTCTTCACAAGACATTTTGAAATTGTTCTTATGCCGAAAATAAAACATAACTGATTATATGATACGTATGTCAAAAATTGGCAAGATTCATCTGGTACATATAATACGAGTAAGTTTTCAATAGATGATTAATTCGATTTGAAAGAACTCAATTTAAATCCTTCCAAAGTGTACAACAGACATGCAAAAAATTTTGCCATTATTTGCAAGTATTCAATACGAATTTGTTTTGTTTGGCAGCAATCCACAGCAAACATCATTCATATTTCCCATTCGTGTACTTATTTGACGTGAAATATCGCTGGGCGAAATTGTACGTGAACAGAATGGTCGGGGGCGGTTGAAATCAGCCTTGTTTTACATCATGCCGCCCCATATTTTATTGCATCTCAAACTTTTCATATTACTTTCTACATCATTATGTGCAAACGACTTGAGGTGACTGACATGAGACACGATATGACGTTTTAATGAAATTCATACTTTCCTGCATTTGTTTCACGTCCATCGTTGAAAAGTTGTTATAGTTGGCAGAAAGGCTTTCAAGGTCTATTCCACGGTTTTTTATTGCAATTTCTTGCAGGTTTCCTCGACGGGCGAAGACATACGTGGAGTTTGGAATGCATTCAGGGCTCGTTCGAAAGTTTGCGGGTCGAAATTGAACGCGTCTAATGCTAGGGAAAAGTTAGTGGAAGAAGTTAGCGAGGAAAGTGGAGCGACGACAACATGAGACCAACTTCTGGTAGGCCTCACCAACGATGGTCCAAAGTTAGGGAGCAGTCTTAGCGTACCGGAAATACGTACAAGAAGATGTTTCAAGGAGTATAGAAGGAAGAAATCGAGCTTTGAGATATCATATAATTATTTATTTTTGTGTTTCCTGCTTTGGCAAATTCAAGTTATAATTGTCACAAGATTTAATTGATGTCGTTAATTAGTGGATAAATACATGAAATTGTTGTATTTTATGTCAATATTGGAACACCTCGTATTTGATGGTATGTTACAATCCGGGAAGTGTTTCTTTCAGAACCAGGATATTGAAGCATTCCGCATTTTCAAATCGTACATTTCGCATGTTACAGATATACGTTGGCATATTTAATGTTTTGTTTGCTTTTTGCGAATATGTATGCTCTCTTTCGCCTGCCTTTGCAAACAGCTCGGCAAGTTTCCCCCCATCGTATCCCTTGTTCGATGGGGGGCGGCTGGATGGAATAGGATGGGAACGGGTTGTTGAGTTTGCTACATAAAACACATAAAATACGCAGAGGCGGCAGTATAACAGGTTTGTTTCGCAGCAACACATTTGAATTTGAATTTTTTGATGGCTCCCACTTTTTTTTCTCTCCTCTACGTGTAAAAACGCGTTTTTCTTTTGCAACTTGCAAATGCAAAATTCGCGTCCAAATTTTAGGAGACTTTTCGCAAAAATAATGAGCGTATTTGTTTGAATAAATATTTCAGCACGAGGAAATTTATTGAAAGCACTGATGATATATTTGAAAGCAGCCAGCGTGCAGAATTCGAATGCTGCACGAAGACGTGGAAATTGTAAGCTGGCAGACGAGCCGGAAGTCCTCTCTCTTTGTATACTGATGAGCTTACATATACCATGCGATTATTTATTTGTTTAAAACCTTCATGTGTTCACGCCTGCACGGAGTCCATGAATTATGAACGCTAAGTACACCGCTCATGATGTATTTTCATATTTTCAGGCTTATGATTTCATGCATTTATTATTTATTATTGTTAATTCTGAAATTGTATTTTTTCATTTCATCTTAATATGAATATTGGGTGGGTATTTTTGATGAAAACGTATAGGAAGCTTCCGTCTTGCAGGGGTATTTTATATCTAAATCGGGCATAAATAAAACAAACGCGTGACCGAAATACATATTAGAAGCAATGATGCGCTCATGATTCACTGCTGCACGTTTAATAAATTTTTCTCGGTTGCTCTTCGAGCTCGTTCAGCCTCGAAGATTCGTTTCATATTTGCCAAGCACCGGAATATTTTTTCAGCCCGGAAAAACTGATATATCTCATGAACTTGCTGCTTCCAACGTTTGATCTAATTTTCCAGATCAACTTTATTAAACAGTTCAAACACTCGTTGTTAAAACTAAACCTATTAAACTGAATATTTCAAAAAATAAAATTTTCGGTAAAATATTTAATTCCGAGGATGGAATAATGTTCGAACATAAAAAATACTCGTTGATAAGATGCGTAACCATTAGTGGTGCTGATGGACGAAAGTCTGAGTGTACTTCAAAAATGTACACTCGAGTCGAGATGGGCAGATGTTAATTAGGTCAGTAAGCAAGGCCCGAGTATTTTATTAGCGTAAAGCTAACTGAATATTTTATCACATTATGCACGTCATACACTACAGCGCTGGCTGGCATTTGAACGTTTTCAGCATTTTCGCAGCTAGTTTTCAGCGCGCTGCTGTGCGCACTTTTCTACATCTGCAACTCAGCGAACTAAAAGCAATGCGAATATAATGTGCCTCTATATCGTATTATGCTCGGTCCGGTATGAATGCTACGTTTCATAATGTTCGCCGCATCCGGGCAAGTTTTGTTTTAAACATAGCGAATGCCCGATGGCCGCCTCCAACTTGGTGTGAAATAATGCCAAGTTTGCGCTTTAGTTTGCAACGCTCCAGTAATTATCAAGAACGAGCAGCGTAGTAAAAATGCGCCGATGCCCTAACTGCCCAAGTTATATAATATTTTGTTTACGAACCTGCAGCGTTAATGGACGGAAGTGTTTATAAATATTTCATGATGTGGATTTTACTGGAATCTCAGCGATTTGTCATCGAGTCACATACATGCCAGATGGAATTATGGCCGGGCATTGAAATTCAATTATGTTAATTAAATATAAATAGGCGAGTCGTCGGTCGACTGCAGCGCCCCTCGGCGGTCTTTCTGCGGCGAGGAGTCCTGCAGGAAGTCTCGCCGTCATCGTCATCAATTCAATTGCTTAGTGATTTATTCAAGTGCGCTCCGTTCGGCGTTTTGCTTCGTGTGCAACAACCTCGACGTCCTCGCAAATCCAATACTCAATACAAACACTTTTCCGCCGCCCCTACGAAACACACCCACGGGCAGGATAACGTGTGCATTGACACTGCAACGACGAGGGATAAGAACGACAGCGCCCATTCTGAAGTAGGCAGCTTTATTGCAACATTTGCGCAAATAGTGAATAGACGCAAAGAGGGCGAACACGTCTGCATGTGAAAAAACGCAATAAATATTCTGGAATTCCAATTGAAAAAAACATGGACGTGTGTTACGTGAATGCATCCACTTCAGCTTCATTTGGATTCAAATTGCATGGATTTGAGAAACTGCAAGGAAGTTCCAGATGAGTGACAATTAAAGCAGCGAATTTTAGTAGATTGGATAGATTAGCAATATTAAAAAATTGTCCAAAATACTGGCAAAATGTATAATTATAAGTTGAACAATGATAGAAACATGCTAATTTTAAAGATCGTTCAACTTTTGCCTAAGATTTTTTGGTGGAGGCGCCGGTCAAATTGGTTTATATGCATGTACCAGAAAAATATATGAATTGTTTGGGTAATTCTTACATTTCATTTTAATTTATACACACATAATTAACTTATGCAGGAATTGAAACTAAATCAGTGTCAAGAAAATTCAAAATTTGTATCATGTTTTTTTGGTGGAGGAGCCGGTCAAATGGGTTTATATGTAGCAGGAATTTTATATGTATTTTGTTACAAGTGTTTAGCTACTCATTTAATTGTAAAATTTAGAAACATTAACCTGCACAGAGATTGAAACACAATTATTATAAAGAAAATTCGAAATTTTTCTTATTTATTTTGGTGGAGGCGCCGGTCAAATGGGTTTATACTGTAGAAAAACTGTAACTATGTTTTTCTGCGTTTGTAGCTAAACTTTACTTCTAATTGTGATTTAGACAAACATACCTAGCTTAAACAGGAATTAAAATCAGATAACTGTTATGAAAATTCGAAATTTTTATCATTTTATTTGGCGGAGGCGCCGGTCAAATGGGTTTTTATAATCAGGAAAATTATATGTACGTTACGAGTTGGAGTTTTACAAATATTAACTTGCAATATCATCATTATATAGAAAAATTAATAAATGGTAAAACTTGAGGAAAAAGTTTAGACCATGTTTTTTCTTTTAGGTTTTTGCAAGAACGAATGAATGTGAATAGCGTTCGCAAGCAATAAATATGCAAAGCAACCTAAACTAGGGGCAAAAAATAACTGAAATAAATAAACCTCGAAAACGTCTCGTTCGTAAAACATAATTTATAGACAGTCCGCCGTTGTCCATGACAATTCAGCATTTTTATCCTTGCATGAACGGCGAGGACGAACCCATCTCCTCTTATATCAGCTTATGGCTGGAATGTACAGCGAGCATGGGACATTTCTGCGCATCGCAGTATATTGGGAAGTTGAAACGATGGACGTCGGTGGTCGCGGACATTAGACATGGGCAATGAACGTGCTGGACAGGATGGACGCATGCGGATGGTATGTGTATGAAGGGCGTGCGTGTCTATGGGCGCACGTGAAGAGAAATTTAAAAAGCGCACACCTAGCCACTCGACAGCTCCGACTCCTCTGACAACCATCAGTTTTTCGCCGTCCCCAGCGCGAGAGCACGGCGTCACATGCGATTTAACGAACAATATACGGGATGAGCATCGACTCAAAGTACATCCGAGGGAGCTTTTTTTGCCAGCACGTGTTCACCTTTTTGCATGAACTTTACGAGCATGTCGATGCCAAAAAATCACGTCCCGCGATACGACCGGCCGGCCGAATTGATGATGATGCCTGTTTCAAATAATTTCAGGACATCCGCGCGCATAATCTAATAACTCATATCGGAATAATGAAGGGAATAAAGCGCGGCCGGGCGAAATTGGCGAAATAGTGCTTCCTAGACTCACAATTTGCCCGACAATAAAAATGCCAATAAAACACTTTGAACAAAAGGCCGCTCGTAATATTTTGCATGAACTAGTCCTCGTGAGCCAACTATATCGTCAACGCACAAAGCTTCCTTCATGCGCACATTCCTCATTCGGATGTTTATTGCCGTTCATTCGTTGCGGTCGTACGTCTCCGAGTAAAGCGCGAAAATTAAATAAATTCATAATAATAATGGCGACAGCATGCGGCGAAATTAAAAGTTTTTATGGCGCTGCGAGTACCACCCCCCGAGGGGGCGGCTTTACGCTTGTTGCATGATTCGCCGATATTAAAATTGAGATGCAACATGATGTAAAATTACCACGACGCGATTAAAGTTCAAAGTTGGCGTATTTCATTATCGTGCCATTGCGCTGGTAATAATTGCACGATGGTATTACATGCACTGACGATGACGATGACCATATGTTGATAAAATATGCAATGGGGTAAAACCAAAGGTATTAAAAGCTTTGTGATTGTATCAACACAAAGTTCATGGGCATTTTCCTTAAAGGGCATTCACCTTTGAGACTTACATGCAACAATAAATTTGTAGCACTTTTTCAACAATTAATCCTCAAACTTTTCTAATTATATTCTGCTAAATGAGTGATAAATGCTATCAAATTTTCCAGACCCTTCGTTTTATCCTTCCATTATAAAATTAAATTTCACAAATTGAAGATTGCTTCAATAAACAACTACCTGACAAAAAACAAAGTAAATTACACGAAATAATTACATGTAGTTTAGATCCCTCGTTTTTGTGTGCTCGCAGTGTGAAACATCCACTTAGTTTTTTATTCTGTTTGGCTGGAAATTTCAAGGTGCTTACTCAGTTGCGTTTCGTTACGTTTCGTTAAAAAGTCAAGTTGAGTACCAGCAATAAATGAAGCATAAATTTCAATGCATAATGAATGTTTGCATTTATTATTCAAGCCGCCCATGCCATGCCTCTTCTGCCGCCACCACCGCCACCGGATGACTGACTGATCACAACTCAGTGAGGGCGCTCGCGCGAGCCTTCTGCCGCCTCCGAAGCCATCGTTCATTCAACATCAGCATATTTTTTCCTCTGCATTTTTTGCGTTTTATATCTAGAGGAAATATTCTTATGTCGCCTGATTTTTGTAAATTTTATCTTATTTCCATTGAGGACCAGGACCTTTCTGTTTGCCTCGCCCAAATGAGAATATTTCAATAATTTCTGATGCAGTCATCAAAAAAAAAATCGCTAAATGAATTCCATGTCAAATTTATAAATATCTCAATACAGACGAAATTTTTTCATATAAAATTTGATATTGTTATGCTAAGTAACAAGAAGTCACTTATGAACATGCAGCTGGATTTGCTAATGAAATTACTTGTATTAAAATTAAATGTTTTTGCCCAATTAGCTGGCATGTTGCTGAAAGCTCTGGAGCAGGCCCAAGCATAACTAGCGGCTGATTAAACTGAAAGCTTGGAGGATGGAGCTTTCAAGGCAAAAAACGCATTTCGGTGTAGTCACCGTGACTTTTCCATGGGTGAACTGCTTTCAACACCATTTTCTCTTAAGCAGCCCAGCTTTGGGGACTTCCTTCAGTCCATGTTCATTTCTTCCGACACTTTGGAACACTGCAAAATGATTTCCAAAACATATCAATGACTTGCTCATCTTGCTCCAAGAAGTGCAATCTTGAACCTGCCTCGTCTTGCACGGATGGCCCATTTATCTACGGCGAAATTGCGCCTTGGTTGTCTTCGGTATTCGCCCGAGGTTGGCTCCAAAGAGGTTTTTAGCATTAAACGGATAATAACTCAATTACGTTGCGGATTATGTTTACTTGCAGGATTACCTCCATCCAATGATGCATGCCATCCCTCTGCAAGCATTATATCCCGGGCTGATTTGATCTATTAAAAGGTTACGTAAAATAAAAGCCAAAAGGTTAGAGATCTCCGCGTTATCGATAGATAAATTGCTGGAGAAAAAGGACGAAGCGGGGATTATTATAAAATTGCATTTCGATCAAAATCAATTTTGTAACATTTAATTTCTTCATCGCACCCAACTCTTCGAGGATTCTTCGTGGAGCGAATTGAGTCGATTTTAGTTGGGAAACAATTCCCACACACAGTTTGAGTTTAATGATGGGGCCATTAAACCCATTCAAACTTCTTCTAAGCGTTGCTTGCAAAAACGGCGAAATTAAAACTTTCTTTATAGTTTTCCAGCCCTCCAAAGCGGCGACATAGATTGCAAACCAAACAAAACTTTTAATTTACCAATCTTGGAATTGATAACTTTTTATTAGATCTGTAAATTACTCACAACGATCAAAGATTTACGGTCTTCATTAAAAACCCTCAGAACTCTAGGAAAATTTCATCAAAACTTCATTAATATTAATGTTCCAATGCAAAAAATCAACAAAAACAATTCGTGTAAATGCTCATTAAGCAGCAGTCCTGCCAATAAAGTGAAGGAGCTGGATGGGTTGTGGGATGAGGAAACATATTTTTCTGACAAATTAAATTCCGGTCGAGGTGTAGCCAAACAACGATTGTCTGCGGGGAAATGATGGATAAAGGAAATAGTGAGCAGCCAACACGAAACCAAAAAGAAAAAAAAACGAAGGACAAGACAAAGAAAAATGACAAGCAAGCATCCTGGGGGTGGTTTTCTTCGTGAAGCAGGAAAGTGTTATTAAGGTTGCGTTCATGGTTGGCGGTCGCTGCGATGTGTAATGTCATCAAAATCGATGGTGCTCCATCAGGAAACGAACCTAAATCTTGTTCGATATTGTCGCACCCTGATTTTACTTTCCCAACAAAATCTCGATTTTTTAATCGATGTTTTCCAGGATCAAGATTTATCAAAATTGTGATTATTGGACGGAAATGAGTTCATATTTTCGTTGCCAAGGAAGTATTCATTTATTGAACTTGGCCCAAGAGTGTGCATGCAATCTCTGGATGCGTGAAAGGATGGAAAAGCAAAGGGCATATTTTATTAGCCCCCATGTGCCCTTTTAGCCTTCGGGCGCCATTTCGCCCATACATTCTGCGCACGCATAAAGCATCCCCCCGAAAATGGGATGAGGGCGAACAATTCCATACTGATTCGTTGGCACTAACAAAGCCTCTCTCGTCCTCAACCCTTAAGCGTAGTGTATCTGTTGCCGAATATACTCCCGAGCCCATGGGTGCAAACATTTCGCTTCATTTCATAGAGATGGGCGAAAGAAATCGTCCGGAATGAACCGACTTCGATCCGTTATATACTGGAGCGTGAGGATAAGATGGCACCTGCATATGTGCCAAAGGTCCTTTTTGCTTTCCAACCATCTCCAAGGACTATATGACCCTAGAGATTAGACCCTCATAAAGGCATTTTCAGGGATGCGCCTTCTTCAGGTAGTTTAACTATGAGAGAATTTGATTTGATTTAGGTTCATTTAGTCCTCATGAAATTTTCTGTTTATTTCCTTATTATGTTATCACTCAGTATAAGGTATGATTGGAGTGTTTCTATATAGGAGACAGAAGGACATTAATTTCGTAATTAATTGCTGAAACTTATACGATGAGCTGCATTAATAACAATTTGGTTTAATAATATTAATTTGGTAATTGAAATGACTTTATTCGATTTAGTTCTGACTAATATCAAATTTGCCATTTATTGTTGAAATAAATTTGATATCTGGTGTACTTGACATCTGAAATTATAGTTTGAATTAGTCGCTAAAAATAGATATATTAATTCAATTCCGTTTTATGAGACTTAGAAAATGTCGTTTTAATCATCCAAATTGGTCCAGTAGTTTTGAAGATATGAAATAACGTGTAATGAGAAATTGCCGCCCCCAATAGTTTTATAGGACTAGAAGAGCAAGAAGAGTTATCCGTTATCATTTTTATGTAACCACACTTAAATCCTAATATTTAATAAAAATTACTTCGGAGTTCTAATGGATTGTTTAGATTTAAAATTGCCGCCCCCAATTTCTATGGAGGCAGTGAAGGATTTATTTCCAGTCATATTTCCTGTATATAATAATATGCCTACCAATACTTGAGAAAGTTGTATCTTGAAAAAAATAATTTTAAATTATTAAATTTATGCCGCCCCTTTATATGTTGCTAAACCACCCCTCCTATTTAAGGTATATACCAAATTTGATAAACATAGAATAGATATTTCTATAGCATTTTTAAGAATTTTTACTTTCGTTTCAGGTGCCGCCCCCAACCACTTTACAAAACCTCCACCCCCAACATATTGTTGATCTTAATACTATTCATGAATATTCCAAATTTGGTGGAAATCGGCCCAGCCGTTTACGAGAAAATCCAATCGAAATTAAGGAAAATCAATTATTAACAAATATAAATATTAATAATTTAAGCACAAATTGATTCCATGTATTGCAAATCCGTAAATATGTCGGTGAATATACAATAAACAATCCCTGAAAATTTGAAAGCAATCGGATCATTAGTTTCGGAGATATTGATGAAAATGTAACAAGAGAACTAATTCGCTTCGAATGCACTTGATTCACAGCAGCGACCGCAACAGCTGCAGCTGCGTGCACCGAAAAAGTGCCGAGTCATGATCGATCTCCCCCTTTAACGAGCGCAAGTAAAGTAAATAAAGAACAATGGGATCGGAATGTGAGGAATGCAACCGCAAGTAAACAGTTGCAAAGCAAATAAACGAACAATGGGGAATGGAATGCGAGGAATGTAAACAGCAATTACGTTACTTTGCTACATTTTAAATTATTATGTAACAGGTGCATTTTTCATTTTTCAATGTAAATTCTAACAAGAAATGTTTTTTCTTATAACTCAAGAACTATTTGACCGATTTTGATGATTCAAAAAGCATTTTAAAGGGCATGATTTATGCTTTCGGCTTGTACCCATTGGATTTTTGAAACACTCTGTTATTGCCTTGTATTTCTAAAAACAAATTGTGTTTCATGTAACACATCCCTGTTGACACACATCTTGCATTTTTGCTTATATTTATCATGTAAACGACTTTTGGATGTTCACACTTAAATTTTGTGCTGGAAATAGGAAGCTGATTAGGTAACTACGAAAAAACAATAAATTTAATTATAAACATAATATTTAAAATTATGGTCGTAGTAAAATATTTATAACTTCCAAATTAATAGAGATATCTATTTAACTATCTACTTTCTACTCCATATATGCTTTAAATTTTGTTTAAATAGGATATATTCAGGAGTATATTTCTTTAAATAAAAGTAGCTTGCTAAATTTTAATATTTTGAATTTGCAAAATGAATTTGTTTAACTATTCGATACCAGAGACCGCTAGAATGCACATTTTCGATTTTATTTTCTTTAAATAAACGAAGTCACGCGAGAATGATAAGTAAACAAAATCCGTGATTCGGACAAATGCATTGACATTGCAAGTTAGTAACCTCCGCGTTCTCGTCGTGCGTGTATCGTGTCCGCCATTCGTCGTTCAGTTTTCGGTGTTTATTTTCGCGAATAGTGCCACATCCATGGATTTAACATCTTCAGACAACTTCAGGACTTCGCCAACAACTGGTAGGCTCCCATAATGAAACCAAATGAAAAATTTGATAACACAAACGATAATAAAACGCTATTGTATTACGGGCATGCTCCATTTAGCATTTGATTCATTAAGCAACTAAAAAGCATTCACTGCTGCCTCCCACACCAGCAAAGAATGCCGCAATGGCCGACCACCAGCAAACCAGCTCTTAACTATTTATTCATTTCGCCGCATTTCATTTTCCCGCGAATGTATTAGCACAACGCATTATGTATTATTTGACGACCATTTACTATTCCCGCTCCACAGCGACCAGCAAGAAAACATTTAAATGCGTGCCCATTACAATGCAAAT